>CM060954.1:139415808-139623308 GCA_030765055.1 Mantis religiosa | reverse complement strand
ATAAATGCAAAACTATTACAGATAGACAACTTAATTGCAAAAAAAAAATTTACAACTCATCAAAATAGCAAGTTGTATTAAAAATTCTTTTATTTATGAATACGTATCTTCTTTTCATTTGAATTTTGCAATATTTTAAGCTGCATAGCAGAGATATGGTTTATTCCTTCTTTCATTTGTCATTAGTGCATGTAAACAGTATGCAATATCAAGGCTTGCATGTCTGACTTGCTTTTGAATGGACTGTTGCCCATCCTTCTCTCTGTGCCTGTGTGTGTTCCACTTCAAAGCAATTTATGGTGTATATTATTAATATGTACTACAGTTATGAAAATAAATGGTAGAGTAATTTTCGTAATCACTGTGTATCAAAGCCATTGAATGTGTTGTGTTTGTAAAGACATGTGAGCCATGTGTAAAATTCAGTTTGTAAAGGTTTAGCAAATGTTCCTGTTGTGTAGGAAATTACAGAAAAGAGTATTTGGATTTGGTTGCAGCAATTTAACTTTCATCCCATATCTAAAAGTATTAATGTAATTTTGAGTTGAACTAGTACTTGATGCTACATTTGTTGCTGGTGTTTACCTAGAACGTGTTTCATTAGGTTAATAAAGGATATCTCTGAAAAGCTAATGACACAGAAAGTTTATTTGAAATAAATTGTGAGTTTAAAAGAGACACATTTTTTATTTTTAGTTTACTAGGTGGCCCAAAACTCACTAACCATTACTACTGATGTATTTAATCTCCCCTGAAGTACAACTTACCAGAATGTGATATTCATCTGTCAGTTTATTAGTGACTTATGTACTATGAGAGTTCACAGTTAAATGATCAAACCACTTTTTGTTTTGTTTCTCTGCTGTCAGATGTTTATTTCGAAATTTATGTAAAGGGTAGTGACTTTTGGGCCAACCTATATTTTCATCTATTGCTTAACATTTACACAAAAGTTTTAAAGGACCCGAAGTTTAGTGTTTGGAAATCATTTACTATTTTCGGTATGCTTAAAGTTACTATAATGTTTCAATTAAATAGCATTAATTGATAAAATACTTCAGCATTATAAATGTACTATATTCTTAGGGGCTATTGGGATTTTAAGCTTTATATCCAAAATTGCAAGTTTGACTTTGGGCCAAATCAATGATACTTATATGTGAGAATCTCATGTTTGTGGATGTACTTATGTAGAACAGCTTTGCAGTATGCCAGTTATGCTATGACGTGACATTAAATAAATTAAATAAAACTATGATTGCTGCTGCTAAATGAGACAAAGGTCTCCCTTTTTCTTATACATATTCAAATACTAAAATTAGATAATAATGCACTTTCCTACTTGCTAACTTTTATGGATTGTCTGAAAAATATATAGAGTGTGGACCTTTTTACAGTGTGCAGCTTTATGGGTGTATTCAAAGTGTTACAAATTTTCACACAGATATGACAGATCATTAAACTTTATTGCATTATTCTGTAACTTAAGATTGCAGACTGAATGTACTGTACTAATTGGTATACAGTGCTCTGATAGACCAGAGTATTGGTATGTGTATCATCCATCACAATCATGGTCCCGCTTCACTAGGCTGCAACATAATGTATATCATGCAGATTTAAAATATTATTGTATCACTAATGAGCTCTAGTGGCCAATAATAAGTGGACAGGAACATTCAATAATGGATAAGGTGAATTGTAAAATCAGTTCTCTTACATAAATTGGAAAAGCAGAATTGTACTGACAAATTCAATGCCATAGTCTGAATCTACCCTTCTAACATTGCCCTAACACACAGTTAAAGTGTGAAACAACAATTAATTCCCACGCACATAAATTGTTTGAAGTTTCTCTTTTTGTTTTTAGTTTTGTTTATAAAATATATATTATCTTATATGGATAAAAAATCTTTGTACTGCTTAGGAAATAGTGTTCCTTGATTTAAATGAATGTTTATTGGGTTAGCCAGATCTTCAAGGATTTTTATGAAACAAAATTCCCGTTTATATTACATATAAGATTTATACATTTACTCCAAGGGACTTTTTATACATTGCAAATTTCTGTTGTAAAATAATTACACTTAAGTAAATGAGAAAATATTTTAGTGTTTCTCTGAAAATTGGCAAGTATGCACTTTCACAAACTTGAGAATTGCTATTTTAGATTGCAAAGAAAGGAGAGATGTTAAAAATTTAGTTTTAGAAAATTGTTTCAACTTAAAACTTACTTTAAAGCTGCTTGTTTCTTAGGATAATGTTCATTTTGTTGGTGCCTACTTTCACTGGGAATTTAAATATTTATATATTCATAATTAACCCAATTTTTTTAATTGAATTTCCTTCATCTCCTATTTCTGTATTTAAAAAATCTGTTCTATATGATAGATTGGAAGTAATTTAGTAACAGTGACGTCAAAATTAATTGAAAAAAACTATTTGTAGTTGACTTTTTGCCGCTTCGTCACTTACATTTTTATATTATTCAGGGACTAGTTTCGGGAGCCATCACCTTCATCTTTAACCTCTTATCTAACTACCTATTGTCGTCTGCTCATGATGAAGTGTCAAAATACCAACTACAAATAGTTTTTTTTTTTTTTTTCAATTAAATCTGTTCTAATTGTTACCAACAGCCTTTGTTTGATATTGTTCTGAAACACCTCAACTTTTACAGACAGCCACCAGTTCCGAGTCTACTTCATCCAGCAACAGTTCATCATCATCTTCAAGCTCCTCTTCTTCATCAGGAAGTGAATCTAGTTCTTCAGACTCGGAGAACTCCTCCACGTCTCAAGCAAGTGCAGCAAAAAGCGGGCAGGCCTCCACGGATTCTGATAACCGCAACAATAAGGCACCGCCGCAGAAGAAGAAACCAGTGCCTTCAAAGGCCAAAGGGAACAATGCTGACAATGATGCACCAAAGAGTAAAGAAAAGACACAGGCTTCGAAATCAAGGCCAGCAAAATCAAACCCAGCATATTCATCTGAATCTGAGGAATCTCATACAAAGCCTAGTGTTCCAAAAAGAAAGGCTCCAGCAAAACCAAAGGCCACAGCAACTGTGACACCTGTCACCAAACCCACGAAGCAAGCCACCAAAGGCAATGGGGTAAATGCATCAAAGCCAGCACCTAAATCTTCAGCCACAGGTATTGTAACTGTTGCTTAAGCCTAGAAAGTAGTGTGGTACACAACAATTACTTTCTGCAAATCCTCAGTGATCCGATTAACAAAAGAAATATGTTTGCTTTTCCCCATAAGCAAGTGTCTGTTAATTCTTATTTTTGATAACATATATGAGTATGAGTAGAGTCAAACTGAAAATCTCAATGCCATAGCCAGGATTTGAACCACGGATCTCCCGCTCTCCGTGTAGTTGCTCTAAACCACTGAGCTACTATGGCCAATGTGCTGATATGACATTAGATTCTCCAACTGACTCGTATGTTTCCCGGTACCCCACTAGGGGTTCTCATATGCTATGAGACACACACCTTTTGTGGCGACTTACTATGCTGTAAGTACTTAAGTCCCAGGCTTCATGGTTAAACCACTATGTTTTTATGTTAGGTAAATTGATTGAAATAATCATTTCTTTCACACTAACCGTGTATAGGCTAAGGTTTGAATGAGTAGAGCCAGACTGAGTATGTTTAAATTAATTGATGGAAATTAATTGTTCCTTCACACTAGCCATGTATAGACTAAGGTTTTGGACAGATAGAGTCAAACTGAAAAATTCAATGCCATGGCTGGAATTTAAACCACGGATCTCCTGGTTCCATCTGTTCACTCTCACCCATTGAGCTACCATGGCTAACGTGTCATCACGACATTAAATTCTCCAATTGACTCATATATTTTCCTGGTAAACCACTAGGCTCTCGTATTCTAGATACCGTACTTTCGTCAGCAGGTGTCTCAGCACTGTCATGACTCCTTGTGTTGGCTGCCCTTTGTCTTCTCTCGCCTCATCCTTCTTCCAGGGGTGCCACACTTGAGGCTTACATACAATAAACCACAGATTTCGGTGCCGAACCCCCTCCATAGTAATCCTAATGCTACTGTTAGTATGTGGTAGAGAAAGTTAAAAGAATTGAATGTGTAGCACAATGGTCAATACCGTATTAGTCTAAAAATAAATGCACCTTATATTTCAGAGGGAAAGTGTAGAAAAGAAACAACATTATGCTTGAAAATAAGCTTAATTGAAATTAAGGGTAGAAACTTGTATTTTCTTGCACTTGCCATCATGTAAACATGTTTTCCTAATGTGTGGTATAGCACACAGTCATGTAACAAACACCATTATTGCACCATTATTCACTGTCATCACTGCCAGTATTCACTTCATCAATAACACTTTTACTATTTTCTTCATTCTCCTCACTTTCTTCATCCTCCTCCCACAATATGTCATCCTCATTGCCATCCAATGAATTTGATATGCAGCATTTCTTGAACCCCTTGATGATGATTCTGATGGTGTGGTGGACCATGAAGCAAGAATACAATCTTGCACAGAAGGGTAACTGAAGTCTTCTTAATCTTACCATATGGTGTAAGGACATAGTCTGCTTCCAGGAGCCAATCTGAATACCATTTTCAGAGATAGTCTTTAAAAGGTTTGTTTACTATAACATCTAGCACCTGTAATTTTGAAGTCATGCCTCCAGCTGTTATGATAAGATCTGTCTTTTGTAGAGCAAGTTTCTTCTTTATGTGTATACCTAGATTACCCTTATAAGTATCCAAAACCAGCATGGCTCGCTTAGCTAGCAGTGCTCCAGGTCTGTGATACCATACAGTACTGGCCAGTCAACTATCATCCAACTTTTTCCTGGCAACAGATCACTACGCCCTAAGGAAAATGTTCCATAAGCATAGTTTTCAGTTTGAGAATCACACAAGGTGGTAACTTTTTACAGCTAGCATCACCATTATTTAACCCTTTTCGATACTTTTTGTCCCTTTCATGACTACTCTTGTGTTGCTCAGCATGTCAAAATATACAAGTATTTCGTCTGCATTGTTGTTCTGATGAAATGGATATGAATGATGTAGTTATATTTTAATGACATACCACTGGAAGTTATCCAGTTTGTTCTCAAAATCTGCTATCTCAAAATCCTCTGTGCTAGTTTAGTACTACATATTAAAGTGAGGACATTTCTCTGCAAAAACCTACGCCACCAACCCATACTCGCATGAAATTCTATTTATGGTATGTCTATAGCCTTCAGTTGAATTATTTCTCATTAGATAGGCATCCCATCTTTCCTCTTATCTGCATGTAGGAAACAACCTTAGCTTCAAGTTCCGGATATTTACCATATTTCGGTCTCCTAAACAATTTTCTTGTTGAAACTGCTTTCTTCCATTTTTTTTTTTTCTGAAGCAGCACAATGTCTCACATTAGATTTATCCAATCAGTACTTTCTGCCAACCTCTCTGTTGGTGGTGGTTTTGTCATAACGCATAACTGCAAATTTGAAACTTGCATTCTCTCTCATCAGGATCTAGCTTATACTGAATTTAAGCGTACAAAACAATGCCCAATTTTAAACCAAAGACAAAAGTTTACATTGTTTCGTCATGAAATGCTACCAGTTTAAGTTACAGATATCGGCTGTATTGTTGCAGTTAGGTATGCATAGGTATGCGCTGAACACAATGCTTAATTTACTTATTTGAGGTCAAAATGTGCATATTGCTGTTAAAAATATCCCATTTTGGTTTCATATCCCTCTTATGTTAAATTTTTAAAAATCATTAGAGTTTGAGCTTTCATTAAGTTAACTTCATAAGTAACATATGAAATATTAGCATTTAATGTAGTTTAATATTTTGGTGCTATGGAGTACCAATTAGTGCTGCTTTGTCTATCCATATGCATACTTGAAACAACATACCATTTGCTGTAAGTAAATAGTTGAGATGAATTGAGAGAATCCTATGAATTTGTTTTTCCTCCAAACTTGATTGAAATAAATACAAAATTAAGGTTAGATTGGTTGGAGAGCGTACTACAAGTTTTCAGTTCTTGAAAGAAGCATCACACATATGAGTTAAAATTTTATGCACAAAAGTTTAAATAAAATTTGCGACACAATTCATTTAATATATTTTGAGTTGAACTAATCCTTGATGCTCCATTTATTGCTAGTATTTACCTAGAACGCGTTTTGTTAGGATCTTCCTAACATCATCAGCTGTTGTCGACTAATGGATGTTGGTTTGGTGAACTCATTGGAGGCGACAGCTGTGTCTCTGTCGGTATCTTGATGAACTTGAAGTTTCGGTTTTCATCAAAGGTAGTGTCGAAATTAAACAATTTTCTTTCATATTTCTTTATGAAGATTTCCCACGTGGTTAATGCAGCTGGACCGTGGACACTTTTTAATAAGTGGATTTCTCGTTCTATATCATGATTCTTCTTCCAAAAATGGTATGCTACCGCTGATTTATCTATTTCTTTGTTCCTGATGTTCCTAAAATGCTCTTTAAGCCTAATGTTCAGGTTCCTTTTTGTTTTTCCAATGTAAAAGTTGTCACAGCCTTTGCAGTTTATTTGGTACACACCTGATTTTTTTGTCTGTGGGTATCTCCTTTGTATTATGTGATTTCAAAAAATGTTGTACACTGAATTTGTTCTGTGGGGCCAAAGTAATATTGTGCTCTTTGAAGACTTTTTGGAAAAGGTGTGTAGCTCTGGGATGATATGTAAATTTTCTGTATGAAGTTTCATTGCTGATTGGGGAAAGAATGGTTACTTGTTTGCATCTTTGTTGTCTTTTGAATTTATCAATTTTCTTTTTTACCAATTCTTTGGCCCCACAGAACAAATTTAGTGTACAACACTTTTTGAAATCACATAATACAAAGAAGATACCCACAGACAAAAAATCAGGTGTGTGTCGGATAAACTGCAAAGGCTGTAACAACTTTTACATTGGAAAAACATTAGGCTTAAAGAGCATTTTAGGAACATCAGGAACAAGTAAATAGATAAAGCGGCGGTAGCGTACCATTTTTGGGAGGAGAATCATGATATAGAACCAGAAATCCACTTATTAAAAGGTGTCCAAGGTCCAGCTGCATTAACCACGTGGGAAAAAATCTTCATAAAGAAATAAGAAAGAAAATTGTTTAATTTCTACACTACCTTTGATGAAAACCGAAACTTCAAGTTCATCAAGATACCGACAGAGACGCACCTGTCGCCTCCAATGAGTTCACCAAACCAACGTTCATTAGTGGACAACAGCTGATGATTTTAGGAAGATCCTAACAAAACGCATTCTAGGTAAATACTAGCAATAAGTGGAGCATTGAGTATTAGTTCGACTCAAAATTATATTAATTTTGTACTTCATTGTATCATAGTCCTTACACATTGGAATGCAATTCATTTGTTTGGAATTAGTTTCAAATTAAGGGTACTTGATAGACAGTCTCTGGATCAAGGTTGCTACTGAAGATTTCCAAACTGAGGCTAAATGTTTAAAGATATGCTTGCTGATAGTGCAATAAAATACTAGGGCTTTGCTTTTTCAACCTCCAGTGGTTGTGCTACCTTATTAGGTAAGTGTAAGGAGGCAAATTCTGTGCTCTGCTACTAACAACTATACCACCATCAGGTCCACCAGGACCAAGGACAGTATGTTAATTGTGATCAAGCTACAGGCACTTAAACATGACTGCCATTCCGTTGTTTAAGGACTATGATACAATGAAGCACAAAATTAATACAATTTTGTGTCGAACTAATACTCAATGCTCCATTTATTGCTAGTATTTACCTAGAATGCGTTTCGTTAGGATCTTCCTAACATCATCAGCTGTTGTCGACTAATGGATGCCGGTTCAGTGAACTCCTCGGAGGTGATAGGTGCGTCTCTGTCTGTATCTTGATGAACTTAAAATTTGGGTTTTCTTCAAAGGTAGTATCGAAATTAAACAATTTACTTTCATATTTCTTTATAAAGATCTTTTCCCACGTGGTTAATGCAGCTGGACCTTGGACACTTTTTAGTAAGTGAATTTCTCGTTCTATGTCATGATTTTCCTTCCAAAAATGGTACGCTACCACCGATTTATCTATTTCTTTATTCCTGATGTTCCTAAAGTGCTCTTTAAGCCTAATGTTCACGTTCCTTTATGTTTTTCCAATGTAGAATTTGTCACAGTCCAGGAGTGTACCGGATAAATTGCAAGGACTGTGACAAATTCTACATTGGAAAAACATAAAGGAACGTGAACATTAGGCTTAAAGAGCACTTTAGGAACATCAGGAATAAAGAAATAGATAAATCGGCGGTAGCATACCATTTTTGGAAGGAAAATCATGACATAGAACGAGAAATTCACTTACTAGAAAGTGTCCAAGTTCCAGCTGCATTAACCACGTGGGAAAAGATCTTTATAAAGAAATATGAAAGTAAATTGTTTAATTTCGATACTACCTTTGAAGAAAACCCAAATTTCAAGTTCATCAAGATACAGACAGAGATGCACCTATCACCTCCGAGGAGTTCACTGAACCGGCATCCATTAGTTGACAACAGCTGATGATGTTAGGAAGATCCTAACGAAACGCGTTCTAGGTAAATACTAGCAATAAATGGAGCATTGAGTATTAGTTCGACTCAAAATTGTATTAATGACTGCCATCATTGTTTCTTCCTCCAAGTATGAGGGAAAAGTGTCATTGCAAAGTGTCATTCATTTTCTCCAAACAGAAGTTCAAACTAATGTTCATAGTGAAGTGTACAAGGATGCAAGTCTGTCACTAGTGACGACCTTGTTCATCAAATTGATCAAGCAGCTGGAAGGAGATGAAGGTTTACCATCCGTAAGTTGTCTATGGACTTTCTATGGACATATCAAGATCAGCTTTGTTCACTATTATTACAAAATACCTAGTCTATTCATAACATAACTTGTAGACCTTATAACTGGAAGTTATTTCCGGGCTGTTATGCCGTGGTCTGCTGGATTTGTAGTTACCAGACGTTTCGTCCGCAACTGCGGCGGACATCTTCAGTGGCGTGGTCGTAGTCTCCTCGGAGAAGTTAGCGTAGCGTCTGAAGTGTTGACTGTCTGGGCTGCAGTATTTATACTGTTAGTGAACTCCGCTGATTGGACCGGCTGGTGGACGGAGCGAGGGAGTGGGCGGGCTTGGATAGGGATGCTACCTTCTGGTTGGTTCGCTTGGTTTTCTTCTGTTCTGTTCTTCAGAACAGAAGAAAACCAAGCGAACCAACCAGAAGGTAGCATCCCTATCCAAGCCCGCCCACTCCCTCGCTCCGTCCGCCAGCCGGTCCAATCAGCGGAGTTCACTAACAGTATAAATACTGCAGCCCAGACAGTCAACACTTCAGACGCTACGCTAACTTCTCCGAGGAGACTACGACCACGCCACTGAAGATGTCCGCCGCAGTTGCGGACGAAACGTCTGGTAACTACAAATCCAGCAGACCACGGCATAACAGCCCGGAAATAACTTCCAGTTATATTGACTCCGGCCGTGAAAGCCTACGCTCTCTCTTGTAGACCTTATTTCAGATCATTGAATATTCTGTCAGTTCCATCTATATATCTCTATGAGGTGCTGGTGATCGCTCATAAACAGTTAAATATTTTTGTCACAAACGCTGAAATACATAGTCACAACACTAGAGGTAAATCACATCTTCATGTTACAGGGCATAAGAGAACCCTATATGAAAAAAGTATACACTATAACTGTATTAAATTGTACAACAAACTTCCTCAATATTTCAAAGAATTACCAAATTTAACAATATTTAAAAGAAAATTAAAGAAGTATCTAATACAAAGATGTTTTTATTCAGTAAATGAATACCTTGATGAACAGTGAATCAATTTTGTTAGACATATGTATTATATATATTGCAATTGTAAATACTATCACCTTATTTGTTTATCCGATCATGTGTTTACTGTTAATCTGTAATGTAAAATTGTATTGACGAAGCCGATATTTCTGTAATTGGAAATCTTATGGTGAATAAATTTGATTTGATTTGATTTGAACTTTGTGCACACTAGGTTCTGAAAAAGCTGTCTGAGGACAAAAGCATGGCATATGTCATCAACCTTATCGTTTCTCTCACTTTGCACTCATGATGGGGAAGAGTTGTTGAGTTCCCTGGTGACATGGAATTGTTTACAACATTTCAAAATCTAAAGAACAATCCAAACAATAAACGCACACACATTCTTTGCAAAAGTCAAAAAGCTCAAACAAACTTTTGGATTCCTTACTTGGAAGTGTTGAAAACAGTGTTGTAATAAATTAAATTTAAAGGGAGTCAATTAATGACACTAAACATGTAATGTCTTTAATCGACTCCCTTTAAATTTAAACTTTTGGATACTGTTTTCTGAGACAAGAAATGTGTGCTGCTTGTGGAGTTTATATGGAGCCAGCAACTATGATCACAGCAAATGTGTACTGCCAGACATGTTGCAGAGAGCCATTCAAAACAACAGAAGCATGCTGTCATCTGGAATTGTTTTGATTCATGACGATGTGAAACCACATACAATTCAGTAACCAGGCAGCTGCTTACTCAGCTTCATTGGAAAATCTTCGATTACGCAGCATACAGCCCAAATCTGGTACCAAGTGTTCCATTATTTGTTCTTTTTGACTTGTAGGCTGTGATCCACAAGGTTTATCCTCCAACATTTTGCTGGAAACTGCATCCAGCATCCTTAGGGAAGTCAGAGCCGTGGATATAAAGCTCCGGAGTCCAAGCAAGATTGAAACGCTTGTCTAGTAGTGCCTATTTTTTGCCACACAAGGAAGGAGGGCACGACTAATTGGGTTGCCTATTGGCTGTCACCTGTTGGTTTATTGGCTCCAATCCTGGTATAAAAGAAGCTTCCTTTTGATATATTTTCAGTCTTGCTCCCTTTAGGGCCAAGATCCAGGCTTTACTTATCGGCTGCGTCTCTTCCTTGCAGTTGAAGAAGTCATGTTTGAATATTTCAGTTGCTTTCCGTGTCAGTCTAGTCTGATAGTGAGCGATCCTTGAGAGTACAACAGTGTCCATGTATCCTTTCATGGAAGTGTTGAAAACAGTGTTGTTGTATAAATTAAATTAATTGGGAGTCGATTAATGACACTAAACAACACTTACTTCTTTTTTTTTAAGTAAGTGTTGTCTAGTGTCATTAATCGACTCCCAATTAATTTAGTGTCCATGTAGCTTACATCGTGCCCAAACAGTAGGGAATTTTCTGCCACTGCTGACTTTCCTGTCTGTTCTAACCAGCTGTATCATTCTTGTTCTTTAAGTCATGTGTTGATGCTCTGCATGGTGGTACGTATATTTGACCACAACTGCATGGAATTTTCCATATACCATCTGTGCAATGTGGATGGCATTTGTCTTTGGCAGAGTTAAGTACCAAGTGATTCATTTTTTTTGGCAGCTGAAGAAATGACTGGGAGATCAGCACTTTCACACCAATGGAGAACTTCAAGATACTGTGAAGAACTACTGTCTCCATATGCTGGCGGCAAACTTTTATGAAGAGAGTATTGAAAAACTTCATTGATATGACAAATGTCTTAATCTTCATGGTCCTATGTGGAAAAGTAATTTTGCTTATCTCCTGGTAATAAAATCATTTTGTGATTGATATTTGACTTTTGAAAAAGTAATAGTCCTCATATATGCATTATTGCCAGTGAGCAGGAACAACCTTTTTAACCTTTAGAAGTGAAATCCATAATGGAATTCAGAACAGTAACCAAAATACTTTTAACCGCTTCGTCGATGGCCATTTAAACTCTTCAGGGGCCGGAAACGGATAGCCAATAAACAGAACAAGACATTTAAATTGTTAAATGCTGTAAAAGTGCATCATAAATACATTTCCATATCTTCCGTATTTATTAAGTTATTTAAACGAAACAAAAACTTATTTGGTGTGAATCTGCAGGTGTGCCCTTGGGTGTTTATCCAGGTTTGGAGGTGTACAATTCAAAAAGAAACCTTTAAGGGTACGTTTACATCCCTTATAGAACTAATTTAAATTTATTGTAAAATAGGAAGATTAAAATAATTGGCATTAAATGCATGTATACACAGGACGTCTATACACATCCATATCGGTTTGGGGCATTTTAACTTGGACGTCATATGACGTCCATATCGGTGAAAGGTTTAATATTCCAATGTGTAAGGACTATGATACAATTATATTACTTTTAATATGTTTATAGACACAAATGAGAAGCGGTTGCTGTGTCTTGCAATAGCTTATGATCATCTTTGTAATGCGAGAAATTGGGTTTAAATTCTCCGCTAAATATATATTAAAATTTTAAACTATTTTATAATCCCTAAATGAATAAAACTAATTTTTAAGTATCTGCAATTCCACTGACAGACATGGCTGTATTTATTGTTTTAAATGTATTCAGTGAATTCAGATTCTTAAACCATTTCAGACCATTACACACAAGCAAAAGTGCCAGGTTTGCATGGGCACTCCTTAAAGCATCTCAGTTTAAAATCATCCAAAAAGCTGCCCCTAAAAGTAAATAAAACCTTGGAGAAACTTGTATAGTTACAAAAGCCCTGTTAGCAATCTGACAGTAGAATACCATTCATGTAGATAGGTTTGCAAAATGCATTTCTTGGTTGTATTCATGAAATTTAAAAATCTAGGAGTGATATTACTGGTTCCAGTTTCATTCTTTATACATTAGTGATTTAGCAAATATGATTTAAGGATTATAATTGAACTTTTCTGTTCCTGAAACTAGCTGCTGGTCCAAAAAAGACTGCAACAGCCACTGAAAAGGGAGATGCCCCAACTAAGACAGCCACAAACAAGGATTCAGCTGCACAGAAGAAGCTCAAGACCAAGAGTATATTCAGTCCTGAGAACAGCAGTGAAAGTGATGATCAGGCCCCACCACCTCCAAAACTGAGCCCAATGAAGAGCACAGCAACCAAAACTGGCAACTCATCAGGACCTAAACCTAAACCAAAGGCAACAGTTAAACCAGAACCCATTCCAACACCTCCAAGTAAATCTGGAGCAAGTTCAGCTTCATCTACATCAGGTTCATCAGCTTCCTCAGGTATGCACATCTGATCTTACAGAATCCATACCAACACCTCAAAGCAAATCTGGAGCTAGTTCAGCTTAATCTCTCTCACGTATTTCATTTTTGGATTCTTACATAACCCATACCAGCACTTCCATTTAAATGTAGAGCAAGTTTAACTCCATGTACATTAGTTGATGAGCTGCTTCAGGTATTTACATCTGCTAATCCTTATACAATCCATACCAGCACTTCCAAGATGATCTAGAGCATATGGAGTAAGTTCAGCTTAAGCTGTCTCAGGTATTTCATCTGCTGATTCTTACATAACCCATACCAGCACTTCCATATAAATGTACAGCAAGTTAAGCTTCATCTTGATCAGTTCAGCAGCTGCCTCAGGTATATGTATCTGCTAAGTTTTACATAATCCATTCCAGTGCTTCCAAGCAAATCTAGAGCAAGATCAGCTTCATCTACTGCGGGTTCATCAACTGCCTCAGGTACAGTACGTGCAAGATAAGTTGAGCACTGGATTTACGGTGTGGTGCGGGCAGAGGGGAAGAAGTGAGAGTAACGTTTCTGCAGTGTGGTCAACCTTGAAAAACACAGTTCAGCAAAATAGCCTGTAAGATTAGCGAAGGTATCACAAGTAACGTTGCATCCTCTGAAAACATTCCATAGTTTTGCCCACGCCAGCTCAATTGCATTCAGATCACAGTTATATGGAGGTAGACCAATAATAATGTGTCCCTTTTCAAGAGCCATAACATTGACAAATGTTCATACAAAAATAAATCATTTTCAAATAAATGCTGATGTACATTACCACCACACTCGTAACAAGGATAAACTGGCAATTCGAGCGCACCAAACGAGCCTTTATGAAAGAAGCTTTACCTACAAAGGGATAATGTTATATAATAAACTTCCAAATTCATTTAAACAAGCTGCATCGTTAAAACACTGTAAGAATAACGTTAAGAAATTTTTGCATGCATACTGTTTTCATACGGTTAATGAATTTTTAGAACTATAACTATGTAAATGAGCACTGGGAGCATAGTACATTCACAAACATGTAATATTCATATTATGATATTTCTTGTAGTAAAGTAGTCTATGCAAATACCACATGAAACCATAGAAAAGTTGCTTACTGTGTATATTGTGTGTAATCAGTTTGACTTTATGTATATACTTTATTTATACATTTTGACATGTCTCATAACATGTATATGTTGCCAAGGACGAACTAAAATTCTAATTCTAACATACGATTGTTGTAAATTGGTTAGCTAATTAACCTTGAAATTGATCAAAACAAAATATGGCAGACATGATAAGGCTTAGCATATTAGCCATTAGATGTCAGTGTATATTGCATTTCAAATTTCAAAGTTATCATCTATGTTTACGGAGTTAAATGAAACTTACCAAATGAGGACTTGGAACACGGTCGCTCTTCTTATCGCGCACATATAGTAATTATATCTGCTGACTCTTATGTAATCATACTATAACTGCAAGGTAATATAGATCAATGCCAGTTTCATCTACCTCTACTGTCTCAGGTACAGTTTGTCTAGATTCTTAACATCCCTTCCCCACCCCACGGTCTGTCTACACTTTAAATTAGGGTAGCCTCTACCCAAATCAATCCGTAATTTATAATCTGTCCTTTCTGGTACATAGTTGTCAAATGTTCTCAGCACAGTCATGAGAGTTAGTTGAGAATTCATAAATATAACAAACTAGCTGACCGGCAAACTTTTTACTGTCAATAAAAGTTGTCTGAACTTATCTATATAAATAAAACAAATTTGGATTAGTTATTTATTCTACAATTCGGGGTGAAGTTTAAATACAAAACAGTTTCAGTTAAGTTAATCAGTTTAAAACTTTGTGATAAACAATATTTTTTGTCTTTTTTGTGGTGCATAAATATATAAAGATGGTAGTTTTCTGATGCGCGAACACGTGACATGTAATTGTCCATGAGAGAAACAGGAAAACTCCAAGTTGACTCCGCAAACTTCCAACAACTGCCCTTGCAATTTATTTATGATCATTGCAAAAGCCAAATGCATGGATAATTGTGCATACTTAAAATCAAAAGGTAAATCCGTTGGAATCATTGGAATATACGGGAGCAACATGTTATCTCCTTTGTACTTTCCCTTGATGATTGTTGCCTCGATGACGTTATTCGTTAGCTTTTTCACAGTTAGTCTCATTCCATTACACAGTCATGGTTGGTTAATGTTACACAGCATGATCATAACTGATCGTAGTTTAATTTTAAAATTGTGAGGTGGAATTCCAGGCAATTCTAATGAATTTAAAAGTGCTGTGGAATAGTTGACTACGTCATCCTGTTGTCAACTGTGTCAACTTATTTGTACAAAAACAACTCCCCCAAAAGAAACAGACACTCTAGAACGCAATTCTAACATACATACATGACTATTAGTATTATCTGCATCTCGCTGTTCATCAGTGCAGTCAGCACGTGACATAAGTCATTGCACATTTGACTGTCTTCTAGAACCTAAGTCCTAGGCATAGTAAAAAAGTTTCCACAAACTTCACAAAGTCACAAAGAAATTCATTTAATTTTGTGCCAATTCAATTCACATTCACAAATTCACAGACACATATTACGAGGGTGGTCTGAAAAGTTTCTGACCTCAACATGAAGATGGCAGCACTCATAAATAAAAGATAGTCAATTTCGTTGTTCATCTGTTGACAGTTACTCACCAAAGTTACAGCCATTTTGGACGCTCAGTTCTTAGGTAACAGTCGTTTGAGTTGATGTAAGTGTTTTTATGAAAATGGAGAAAATCGAGTATCGAGCTGTCATTAAATATTTGTTTTTGAAAGGCAATATGACCACACAAATCAAAGATGAGTTAGATTCTGTGTATGGGGACTCTGCACCATCATTTACCACAGTGAAATTTTGGGCAGCTGAGTTTAAACTTGGCTGTAAGAGCTTGGGAGACGATTAACGTACTGGACGTTCAAAACTGCAACTACCGACGAAAACATCGCCAAAGTTCACGAAAAATGTGTTAAGACAACTGTCGAATTAAAGTGAGAGAGATAGCAGAGGCTATGAACATCTCAAAAGAACGTGTTTGTCACATATTAAATCAGCATTTAGATATGAGAAAGCTGTCTGCACGTTCGGTGTCGCGTCTGCTCATGTTAGACCAAAAACGTGTTCGAATAAAAATTTCCAACGCTCTATTGGCGCAGTTTATGTGCAATAAATCCAAGTTTTGGCGCCCATTAATTACTGTAAATGAAACTTGGATACACCATTATATGCCCGAAACAAAAATACAGTCCAAACAGTGGACTACAAAGGGGCAACTGGCTCCAAAAACAAAGTAGAAACTATTTTTTCGGCTGAGAAAGTGATTGCTACTGTTTTTTGGGATAGTCGTGGAATTATTTTATCTTCGAAAAGGAAAAACCATTACAGGAGCATACTATGCATCATTACTTGACAAGCTGAAGGCAGAACTTGCAGAAAAACGGCCACATTTGTTTCACCAACACCTGTCTCACACCTCAGTGGTTGCAACGGCAAAAATCCACGAATTACGGTGTGAACTGCTTGACCATCCACCATTCTCACCAGATCTAGCCCCAAGTGACTTCTCTTTGTTCCCTCATCTG
Source organism: Mantis religiosa (assembly GCA_030765055.1). NCBI lineage: Eukaryota > Metazoa > Arthropoda > Insecta > Mantodea > Mantidae > Mantis > Mantis religiosa. Next base: position 139,606,516 of record CM060954.1, on the reverse strand, counting down.
AAAATTTGATTTTTGTCAAATAAAGAGGCAATCACCTTCGTGAACAATTTTTTTCAGAGCAAAATGCAGAGTACTATTTGGATGTGTTGCAGAGATGGGAGCATCACTGGATGAAGTGTGTAGAGTTACAAGGAGACTATGTTGAAAAATAAAATAAAAAATTCTGAAAAAATGTCTTGTATCTTTATTAGTCGGAAACTTTTCAGACCACCCTCACATAAATAAGGTATCCAGAGCTTCACCAATATTTGATAACAATTGTCTGTGTTCAAATATTTATAGTGTTATAGTGCTTTCAGAAATTAATTTTGTGTCTTATCTTCAAAAGGTATATCATCATGCTATATAAAAAACTTTCAGCCTTGATAACAACAAATAAAAATATTTAATAAAATATGGTAAGTAAAATAGCTTTGAAGACTGGCAAGGAGTGGAATATCTTTCTACTTTGTAATGCTTTTGTTTGTTGAAAATTTGAGAAGATGTAAGTGTTCCAAAAAATTTTGCGGGCATACTTTTATATTTAGTTAATCGCCCAGTCCACTATCACTTCAGGTTCTTTTTTCTCACCTTTTAAACCTTCCTTGGGCTTATAAGAATATTTCAAAACCAAAATTAGGCTAATCAATTCAGCTGTTCTTGAGTTTTTGTGAGACTTAACAAATGTCAATTCATTTTTATATATAAGCAAACCTAAGCAAAGCGAGTTAGAATTATACCATCTACACATGACACGGGTAGAAAGGTTAGGTTGCACCACAGATTAATTTTAGTAACCAATTTTCAACCAAAATTGAACATTGCATTGAAAAATTAAAGCAAAAAGCATATAAAGAAAGCAAAGAAATTACAACTTGACTGAGTGAAAACATTAGTAAGTAAAACTAAAGTGTCATCAATCCGCTCACAATTTCAGTAGTTAAGAAATTTCACCATTTGTAATCACTTCTAATAATTTAGCCTGTAAATACTTATGTTTCCAGTATAACAAAGTGACAAAATTCTTGTAAAGTTCCACGGGCAAAAGAAAATAATTAAAGGCACTGTAATTTTGCAGATAGCAGCTCTGAGAGTGAATCATCAGCTGATTCTTCTGCTACTACCAAGCCAGCCAATAAGAAGACTGCAGCAATCAAGAAATCAGCAGCAGCTCCTGCTGGTGTGCGGGCTAGGGTAGAGACACCACCACAATCAAAAGGCCCATCCTCTGCAGTTGAATCTGGGGCCATGTCTGAGAGTGAAGGTGAAGGTTCCAAGAATGCAGTTGTCACCAGAAAACTCACCAGGTCATCTAGTGCACGCAGTAAGAGTAAACATCTTGTGGGGAAGACAAGTGACACAGAGTCTGAAACAGGTTTGTTTCTTTATGTATGTTATGGTCTCAATCACGAAAAAGGACAAGAATTTTGTGTTCTAATAATCTTTTTAATATTTGTGCATTGAAAACTTATATCATATGCACATAAATATGCTTGACATAAAAAGAAATAAGACAGTACAGTGATATGAAAATTTAAGAAAATTCTATGTAATTTCTTCTCCTCGAATAGAACCATTACAGAATGAAATAATGAATAAAGCCTTAAAGTGTTCTGTAAAGCGCAAAAGCTCCTGAAGAGAAGTTCTTTTATGAGACTTACTGGTGAGTTAATGAGGAAATAATTGTATAATTTGCACACTGCTAAGATATTATGCTTGTCAAAACAGGCAAAATTTGTATATATATGCAATATAAAATACTGTTTATATTTATATATGGAAGAAGCTAGAAACAGTGATGCATTAAGATGTATTTTCTTAAGATGAGTCGGTGCGGTAACACTACATCACCTTTTTTAATCTCTGTTAACATGTTTCTGAAACATGTGTTCCCATATTCAGAATGTGTCTAACCAACCCATGTTTCTGTTGTGGTGGTTGTCTATAATGATGGCATCATGTGGTGGTGAAATGTACTTCCAGAGGGTACTTGGTGGCGGTAAATCAAAATTCATAACTGTGGTTTCGGCTTCAAAATATAGATCTTTTCCCATGTGTCCAATTTTGCTCCATGACTGGTCAGTTTGATTAGTGTAATGTTCGGTTTAATGTTATGTTTGGACATGTGAAGTGTTTCCTATGCCCGACGTGGTTTGGAGTCCACGGTATAAGCTGTAGGTCCTCTCACCTCACCGTCATCTTCACTACCACCCTGTCATTGGAGGTAATGGACACTGCCCTCTGGGTGGCTCCACCTGAGAAATTGGTCAGGTCATCACATGGTGGAGCGAGGTTACCCAGAAGGCCAAGATGGCCATATGGGGAGTGTTGGTATCCAATCCAATGTTATGGTTGGCCATCCAGAAATAGTATGAGAGTGCAGATTTGTCCATTTGTTGTGATGTAGTGTTACTAGTACCAACACATCTTAAGTAAATACATCGCTTAAATTGTTGGAAATGTAGCAATAACTCACATCAAGTGAATCTATTTTCTGATAGAGAAGAAATAGAGTCAACATTAGCTGAAGATGTTAGGAAGGTGCTAACAAACGCATTCTAGGTAAACACTAGTAATATATGGAGCATCGAGTACTAGTTTGATTCAAAATCACATATATTTTGTGCTTCATTGTATCATATTCCTTACTCATTAAGAAGATATATTTGTTGAGATTAAAATTTTGTCCAGAGACGCTAGTGCTTATATTGATTGGTACCTTAATAATGTGACTTTGTGGGATCGTAAAATTAAAAAGTTCAATTACACCACTCAAAAATGTTCTTTATTTCCACCTTATTCCAATGTCACAATTACAATATCGTAATGTACACAATTACAACTAAGCCAGTTCGTCTTTCCACGTACACTCGGCGCGCCTAATACTACTTCTCACCACGACACACTCAACACAACTGACCCTCGCCTCGCTTGTATTGATCGGCAGCCCGAAGTTTCTCGAGATTTCCTTTTATGGAGGGGGAAAACATTCTCGAAGCTTCGTGCTCCTTCGAGCGGCAGGAGGAGGGGTAAACGAAGACCCAGCCACCCCTGCGGTCTCCCCTCCCTCCGCCGGCCTCCATTTATTGATTGGCATCGTAGGCTTGCCGCTTGGGTAACACTGCTCCCTCCTCAAGGCTGGTCGTCCCGAACAGCGCCATCGTAGCGGGCCAGGCGATCCAGGTATACCATCAACATCTTTCCTCGGAGCACCTTCTGGATGCGGTAGACCACGTCGTTAATCCTCTTCACCACAACGTAACGGTCCTTGCCATGGCTGCTGAAGCTTCAGGCGGCGTCCCTTGGTCCGGGTAGGGCAGTACAACCAGACCAGGTCACCTTGCTGGAACCCTTGGCTGTTGGCTTGCCTGTCGTATCGGGTTTTCATGCGGTCGCTCGCCTTCTGGATGTTCTTACGAGCCATCTCGTGCATGTCGTGGAGGTGGTCCACCAGGTTCTCCACATACTTGGTCGCTGGCTGTTTCACCCCCGGAGGGCTTCCAAAAGCCAGGTCACATGGGAGGCGTAACTCTCGGCCGAACATTAAGCTGGCTGGCGTGATCCCTGTGGTGTCATGTGTTGACGAGTGGTAGGCCAGCAAGAACAGTGGCACCTTGACGTCCCAGTCTCGCTGATGGCAGGCCACGACCTTCCTAAAGTGTTCCTCTAAGGTCTTGATGTACCTCTCGACCATGCCATCCGACTGGGGATGTAGAGGTGTTTTGCGGGTCTTGTTAACCCCAAGTCTCTCTAGTGCCTCCTTCATCAGGTTGGACTCAAAATTGGTGCCTTGGTCAATGTGCAGCTCTAATGGTACCCCAAATCAGCAAAACACTTGCTCCACGAGGCGGTCTGTGATTGTCCTTGCCTCTTGGTTCGGGAAGGCATACGCCTCCGGCCACTTAGTGAAGTAGTCCACGACCACCATCAGGTACTTGTTGCCTCGGTCGGATATTGGGAACGGTCCAGCAATGTCAATGGCGATCCGTTCGAATGGCGCTCCGACGTTGTACTGTTGCATGCGACCCCGTCTCCTTGTCTGGGGGCCGCGACTCGCCGCGCACACGTGACATTGATGACACCATCTCTCAGCATCTGCTCGGAGCCTCAGCCAGTAGTAACGCTGCCGTAGTTTGTCAATCGTTCGGTTCGCTCCCAGTTGTCCTCCTGAAGTACCGGCGTGCACTTCTTCCAAGACTTCCGGGACCTTACTCCGGGGAAGTACCAACTGTTCTCTCTGCGTCTTCCCATTGGGTGATTCCCATACCCGGAACAGCACACCCTCTCTGGTCTTCAACGAGTCCCATTGGGCCCAGTAAGACTTGTAGGTGGCGCTCCTCGGTGCAATGTCCACCCAGGTTGGTCTCGTCCCTGCCTCCACTTCCCTCAAGAGTGGCCCCAAGTCTGTGTCCGCCAGCTGCTCCCTCCTCAGGCCTGCGCTATCCCAGCCACCCGCAGGCACTGCCTTGACTACCCGAACTGCTGCGGCACGCTCCTCCTCCACTCTTGTGCATTGGCCGCACTCTTCTGGACAGGGTCTTCGGGACATAGCGTCCGCGTTACCGTGGCTCTTCCCTCTGCGATGTTGCGAGGTGAAGTCGTACTCCTGCAGCCTCTGAACCCAACGTGCTGTCTGGCCTTCCAGGTTCTTAAAGCTCAATAGCCAGGTTAGGGCGGAATGGTCAGTCCTCAGGTGGAATAGCTGACCGTACAGGTACTTGTGGAAGTGCTCCAAGGTCTTTACTACCGCCAATAATTCTCGCTGGGTGGCGCAGTAGTTCTTCTCTGTCTTGGATAGCATCTTGCTGTAGTAGGCTATCACCCGCTCATGGCCGTCCTGGATCTGTGATAGGACGCCTCCAATGCAATGGTCGCTGGCGTCGGTGTCCACAATGAAGGTGCCACCTGGTTGTGGAAATCCCAAAATTGGAGCGCTGCACAGGGTCTTCTTCAGGTGCTGGAAAGCGTCTTCGGCGTCCGCCATCCACACATAAGGCCGGTGTTTCTCTGTCAGGCGGGTGAGGGGTTTGGCAATGTTAGAGAACCCCTTTATGAAGCGTCGGTAATAACTGCACAGCCCCAGGAAACTGCGCAACTCTTTCTTATCCTTTGGGCGAGGCCAATCTCTCACCGCCTGTGTCTTCTCCGGGTCTGTGGCCACTCCGGTTGCTGAGACAATGTGGCCCAAGTAGTTCACTTCCTTGCGGAAGAGCTGGCACTTCTTCGCGTTCAACTTCAAGTTGGTCGCCTGCAATCTCTGTAGCACCATACTCAGATTCTCAAGATGGTCTTCAAAAGTTTTACCGGCGATGATGATGTCCAGGTATAGCAGGCAGGCGTCGTAAGTCAGTCCTCTCATCACTGACTCCATGAGGCATTGGAAGGTAGCTGATGCGTTACAGAGGCCAAAGGGCATAACTGTGAACTGCCAGAGCCCTTGGCCTGTCGAGAATGCAGTCTTCTCTTTGTCTCTCGGATCTAGAGCTACCTGCCAGTAGCCCGACTTCAGGTCCAGGGTCGAGAACCACTGCGCACCAGCTAGCGTGTCCAGGGGGTCGTCAATCCGGGGTAAGGGGAAGCAGTCCTTCCGGGTGACAGCATTCAGCTTCCTGTAGTCCACGCAGAAGCGTAGCTCTCCGTTCTTCTTCGTCACCAAGACTACAGGGGAACTCCAAGGGCTGTCAGACTCTTCAATCACCCTCCTGGATCTCATGTCCTCCAGCATGTCTCGTAGCGCCCCTTGCTTCGCCAGCGGAACGCGTCTATGTGACTGCCGAATAGGCCGGGCATCCCCGGTGTCGATGTGGTAAAGCACTTTGTCCGTGTGGCCGTAGTCACTATCGCCTTGGCTGAAGACGCGCTGGTATCGCCTCAGCAGTTGTGGAACTTTCTCCAGTTCTGCGGTCAGGTGGTCGGCCGCCCTCTCCAGTAAGCCTTCTAGCCGGGGCCCCAGGTGTTGCGTCGGCACCGGCTCCTGTGTCTTGTCAATTGCTGTTACGCTCACCACGGGCTCGCACGTTCCCAACACCGTCCCGGCCTGGACGTCGTGATCGGTGTCCGTTGGATTTAGCAGTCTCACTTGCACCTCCCCTCGGCACGGCAGCAATGTCCTGGCTACACACAGTCCGCGTACAGGCGTCTTCTGGTCCAGCATCATGTTGCTGGTTCTCTGGCTTTCCAGTCGCGCCGTCACCACCACCTCGCTCCTCGCGGGGACAACCACGTCTTCGTTCAAGACGACCCTGCAGATTCCAAGGCGCTCTTCGGGTTGACGGAGTATAACCTCTTCTCCGTTGAGCCGCAGGACCTTCCTGCCGACGTCGACCGTCGCCTCGTGGCTCCTGAGGGCATCCAGTCCCAGAATCACCTCCTCAGCCACCTTCGCGACGAACACCCACAGACGCACGGCACTCCGTTCCAAGGTCAGCTCCATGCTGTGACCTTGCCTTTAGCTGACTGCGGTATGCTGCGGCTAAGCGGTGGTTTCCGAAACGATTCTCCAGGGCCTCCCAGATGTCCTTGGGCGCCGCCGTTGTCTGCACCGCGTTTAGGACTTCCGCGGCCCGTCCCTGGAGCCTGGCTATTAACTGTGTGGCCTCCTCCTCTGGTGACCATTTGTTGTGCTTGGCCACTGCGTCGAATTGGCGGCGGAAGACCTCAAACGTTGACGCGCCGTCATATTTCGGAGGTTTGACGCGCGCCGATGTTGTGTCGCGTCTCGGTGCGTCGACCTTCAAATCCTTCAACCTCCTGCCGACGACGTCCTCCACCATGGCGCTCAGGGACTTGACGCTATTGTCGGTCTTTCCTTCCAGCTCATTAACGCGGCTCGCCAGGTCTTCGACGCTCTCGCCTAACTCTGTGACGTCCTCTTTTACGCCGGTCAGCTGCTCTTCGAACTTCACGGCAAGGGCCTCGTTTGCCGCTTTCATTTCCGCGGTCAATTCGGTCATCTTCGCGGCGATGTTGTCGTTGGCCGTCTTCATTTCTTCCATTTTCTCGGTGATATTGTCATTAGCCGTCTTCATTTGTTTCAGTTCCGCCTTCATTTCTTCCATCTTTTCCAAAAGCTTTTCCAATGCCGATTCCATGGCCGTTATCCCACTTCCTGACGCCAGTTGTGACTTTGTGGGTTCGTAAAATTAAAAAGTTCAATTACACCACTCAAAAATGTTCTTTATTTCCACCTTATTCCGATGTCACAATTACAATTTCATAATGTACACAATTACAACTAAGCCAGTTCGTCTTTCCACGTACACTCGGCGCGCCTTATACTACTGCTCGCCACGACACACTCAACACAACTGACCGTCGCCTCGCTTGTATTGATCGGCGGCCCGAAGTTTCTCAAGATTTCCTTTTATGGAGGGAGAAAACATTCTCGAAGCTTCGTGCTCCTTCGAGCGGCAGGAGAAGGGGTAAACGAAGACCCAGACACCCCTGCGGTCTCCCCTCCCTCCACCGGCCTTCATTTATTGATCGGCATCGTAGGCTTGCCGCTTGGGTAACAATAATTACATTTACACACTAGCATGCTTTGTATTGCATTATTTTCTTATGTATTAAATAGTATCTTGCACTTATTCTCGGAAGCCTATTGAAATATATTGCAAATGGGCACTTTAAGATATGAAGTACTGTATTTCTATTTGAAAAGTAAGAATTATAAGTATAACAATTATTAATGACTAACTGATTTAAGCTCAAAAGACAAATTAATCTCATTTACTTCTCCCTTCTTTATAAAATTGCACATTGATCTATAGGATTTGTATGGTTAATCCTCCCTTTGGTCATTATAATTGTAATTTCATGCAGTCCAATTATTCCTAATAATGAAAAGTGCCCTGATATTCACATAAAAATTGTGAAACATTAAGGGAACATCTGACTACTTTAACCTCACCTTACCCTTCTCTTATTGTCTTTCATTCTGGAAATGCTGTATGGGCTATAATATCCTTTAGCTAGTTTGAAACTAGTCCCTCTATAATATAAAAAAAGTGACAAGTGTCAATAAACCAACTACAAATAGTTTTTACGATTAATTTTGATGTCACTGTTATTAAATTCCTCCAAACACATCATTATGAGTGTTTTTGTTGTTATGAAGTTTCATGATAAGAGACAGCAGAAGAAGTGCTGAGTGTATTAAATTACATAAATTCCTTTCATTCTTGTACTAAACAATGATACATTGAAAATCTGTAGGCAGATTGTGATTGAGGGAGTAGAATCCAAGTTTAAAGGGGAAGAGTTAAGAGTAATGAGCAATAGGAAGAAGATCTGTCCCTTTTGTAGTCAGCAAAATCATTATTTCATCAGTGCTAATGTCCATGACTGTACATCTTGTGTACTTTGCCAAAATATCCTAGACTTCAATTTGACGACTTCAGCAAATGAAATCTTTTCCTTTTGTCTGGCCATGATTTTGCTGTTAACTTCCTGAAACAAGTTAACAGAGATTAAAAAGGTGATGTTAAGTGTTATTAGTAGCAATTCATCTTAAGTAAATACATCTTAAACATTACTGTTTCTAGCTTCTTGCATATATAAAACAGATGTATTTCTAAGTTTTATTTATAAGTGCAATTGAGAATAACTGTTCTAATATACACAAAATCGTGTGTAGGCAAACTTTGAAAGATAGAAAAAGAACATGTCATAGTGGCATGTTACCATGATAGTCAGTGGTAGAGCACCCACAAAAGAGTGGAAGATCCTGGTTCAAATCTCAGATATGACGTTGAGTTTTTCAGTCTACTCTACCTATCCAAAGTTTAGCATACATACGACTATTGTGGAAGAACAATTAATTTCCATCAATTAATATAATATACTGTGTAATGTCTTTTAAGATTAAATTGTTTTAGTTAAGGGTTTTGTGACACCCTTAATGTTTCACAACAGCTTACACTTTTCTGAACAAGAAATCTTCCCATTCCTCCTTTAAAGCTGGTGTTGAGGACCTCTAAAAAATACTACTTGCAGTCAGATTTTCATACTCTGTGACTTACAGTTTTAGTTTTTGAGATACTAGGTTCTGGAGCTGTTGCTTCCATTATCAACCTTGAAGGTCCTACTATCATCTGTTGTTATTGTCTGCTGTCATCTCTCTGACGATGGAACTATAAAGTCCTTTATCAAATTATCAACTGGCTAGCAGTGAACTGCCAAACTCTTTGCCAATATACCATTCTTGAAGAGCCTCCTCAGTGTGTGTTCAGTTTTCACAGATAGTGAGGGCTCTTAAGCCTTGGCTGAACAAAATTTCACAACAGAATAAGACATCCTGGAATATTTTTTTTAATTTTATTATTGTGGAACTTATTGTTTGTAGTCATTATTGCTGTTACTAGCTGTTTCACGAAAAGATAATCCATATCACTCTCTGATTCAGAACTTTCAAAATTTAAAATATCCATAAGAACTTCACGTCCCAACTTCATTACACTAATTCCATTAATACTTAACACTGCCATTATCACTTTGTTAATGGATATCACTATTTCTTCTGTCTTCATTCATTTTCTTGTAAATTTGGTACACAACTTATTCACAAATCTGATACTTCTTCTTTGACAATCTTCTTTCGTGCACAAGTACTACATGCTCTCTGAGACTCGTAATGTTTGCCTGTGCAGTGCAGTTTTCTTTAAAATTTGTTTGCTTGTTTTGATATTCAGAAGTTAATTTTTAAGCTAGGAGATAATTTCAAAGTCATCTGGAATTAAAAGGAATTATGTGTGGGTTCGAAGTTATGCCAAATTATTCTTATCAGTCATTCTTTGAATCTACTAGGTGATCTATCTTGATTTAGAAACTTATGAACATTTATTCCTAAATCTACAATTGTTGTGTTTGAGCACTCAAAAGCACAAGACACGTCCAACAGATTGGTACACAGCTTAAAAACCCAATGGGATGCAAGTTGCTTGGCTTTACAATTTTTGCAGTAAATGGCAGGCAACTAAGGATCTGTGATATAACATATTCAAAGCCTTATCAGATATTTTTAATCATCATAGGAACATGGGATTTTCACTGCTGTATGTTACTAAATAAAATTATTTTGAAAACCACAATGGTCTACCCGAAGATTTCAATTATATTTTTTCTTCAAGGGTCAACCTTGAAAATTTCACTTCCATTAATGATTTTACAGGATTATCCATTATATTTTAGTCACTGGATTTTATAGTGCACCTGTAACACTCTGTTTATGTTCCTAACCCCACAAAGAACACTAAAATAAGAAACCTGTGTATTTTAACACTGTAAAACTACTCTGCGGACTGTGCTAGGTGCGAACAGAATTGCACCAGATAAGCACAGGCGCAAGTCCTTCCCCCACACCCTCGTCACGTTCAGAGCTGCATACTTCCTTTACGTGGAAATGCAGCAGGCTGGCGCTATACCTACCACGCCCAGCCATATGCTGTAGATATGAAGACATCACTTTTACCACCCTATGAAGCTTTCTCATATTTTAAAAATAAACTGTCCTTAATAGTCATAAGGCCATGGTTCATTTAATTCTGCAAGATTTTTAGGGGGACGCACGCCTTTGCACCCTTATGACGAACCGCCCCTGTTTATTAGCAGAAGCGTTTTCATTTTTTCATAGCAGTGTCATATGGTACATTATGAGTGAGCCATTCTAACATGTGTGCTTTGGTGTTGCTTATAGGTATTGGGCATCTAATTTATTTGCACCATGTGGTATGGGACATTATTCATAACAATCATGCTATATTGCAGAATGTTAGAAAGCAGCTGATTCTTAAACCTCCTATACAAATGGTCTTCGTCCATGTCTTTGTGATAGTTCCCAGTTTTGTTTAGACGTGGACAGCAGCAGAGTGTCATCCAGCATGACCAATAATAAAGCATCCATCTTTTCTTATAGGTCCTTTTGTAGTACTTTCATGAGCACTTTCGTCCAGCCTGTTGACACAGCATAGCTGGCATTTACCCAGTTTCTTCTAACCACACTATTTTTTCAGGTGCTTTTCTGCATTTCTTTTAAAAAGAAAGGACTTAGCACTACAGTATCTGATCCTTCTAATATCAAATTTTTGTTATTTATTTTTGTGAACTATAATCCCTCATTATGGAAGACTTTGTCTTTCCTTAACCGCTTCGCTGATGGCCATTTAAACCCTTCAGGGGCCGGAAACGGATACCAAATAAACAGAACAGGACATTTAAATTGTTAAATGCTGTAAAAATGCATCGCAAATACAATTCCGTATCTTCCGTATTTATTAAGTTATTTAAACAAAACAAAAACTGGTTTAAAACTCATTAAAGGCAGTATAAATCTACAGTAACAATAAAGTAGAGACTACATTAATAAATTGTTGAAATTTCACTACTTTGTTTCACTGTAGCAAAAGCCATTCTTTGTGCCGAACGTGCCTAATATTTGAATCATTTTGTTTTGTGTGTATACGAGCCAATGTATGTATGTATAGCTATGCAAGCGACTTCTCCGGTTCAAGTTTAGTTTATTTATGTTATACCAAGCGATAATCATACGAGAATATATTGCGTTACACACTCACACACTGGAAAGAAAACTCTCTGTCAGCATCTGTTATTACAGTGTTTCTCAACCAAGGTTTCTAGTAGCCTTATGCAGCTGTTTTCGCTCTGTATTTTAGTTATTTATAATCTCTTTGTGTTCAGAGTGATTTCTTATAGCTATCAAGAGCTAAATGAACGGCACATTTGAAATTGTTAAATTTCAATGTTAACCATGGCTTATCCCGGTAATGTAGCAAATAAATTAGCTTGGGTATGATGTGTACAGGCTTCTGATATTACTGTAGAAAATCTGGAAGATTTGTTGTACGATTATGAAGGAGATTTTTAGTACTTACGTAGCAGTGAGGTGTGCTGGTCTACAGATGGCATGTTAGCTACTCCATTGTTTTGGGAAATGGCGGGTCAAATATGGGTGATGCGGATCAGCTATTACTAGCTATCCCTCTTTACGGAAAACAGTCAAATGGTAAAAAAAAAAAATGTATTTTTATACCACTGGATGTAACTATGCACAGTTGTTTAGTAATTTTCAGAGCTGTAAATTCATGCAAGACATTCATCTACCTGTACTTGCGCGTATAAAGAGTTCGTAACCTAATTGAGTATTATAATACTCAGAGGCCTCTTTATACTAGAGGGTAGGAAATTCACCACGACGTCACCCCTCATACTTGAGAGAAAACACTTTCCTAAAAGGATACCACACACAACCAAAAAATTCGCAACCATTTCGAAAATGTGTAGTGTGTTGCGAAAAAGAAGTTCGCAAGGAAACCAATATTATTTGGTGTGAATCTGCAGATGTGCCCTTGGGTGTTTATCTAGTTTTGGAGGTTACAATTCAAAAAGAAACCGTTAAGGGCACATTTACATTCCTTATAGAACTAATTTAAATTTATTGTAAAATAGCAAGATTAAAATAATTGGCAGTAAATGAGCATTAAATGCATGTATGCGCTGGACGTCTATACACGTCCATATCGGTTTGGGGTATTTTAACTTGGACGTCATATGACGTCCATATCGGTGAAAGGGTTAAATAGTTCTGCTTCTTTAAGAGAAGAAAGAAGCTTATGTGTAGTACAATGCTCCTTTTGGGTGTAGTAGACATAGATATGTCTTATAGCATCTAGCTGAAAATTGCCCAGTTGCATGGTTGGAAATGCTCTGCTTCTTAGGAATTAATGCTCTAAGGACTTGGCTGTATATGCTTCTCTTTAGAGATTCTGGAAGTATCATCTCATTTATTTTAAGAACACATGCAGTTCTTTTCCACATTTGATTGAAAGAAATAATAGATTCATTGTGAAGAATCATATTCTCCTCTTGTTCAAAAATTTTCTAGGTGAACAGGCAAACTCTGATGTTTGTTTTGAGCCATGAATGTTTGTGTCAGGTCCTTCATCTGCTGCATCCGTGTCACTATTCCCTTCATCAGCTGTATCACTGTCACTGTGTTCTTTTCCTTCAATATCCACATTCTTGAAATAACATTCATCACGACTGCAGTCTTCGTCATCATCATCGCTGTTCTCTAGATCCACGTTTATAATTATATCTTCAATTGCTTCCTCCATTAACCCATCTCGGCACTTAAAATCTTCCTCAATTCTTTTCACGTGTTTGCATGCTTCTATCCAATCATTTTGTGTAATTTGAGCTATGCAGTTTGTTGTCATAGCTTTCAGGTTACTCAACGTAATCGATGATACGTTCTTTGCTGCAATCTTTTGTTTAATTAAATTCCAGATAAGCTCAATAGGGTTAAGGTCACAGTGGTATGGAGGAAGGCATTCATTATTCTATCAAGCCAATAAACAGGTTTTTCTTTAACTTTAAAGAGAGTCGATTAAAGACACTAGACAACACTTACTTTTAAATTTTTCCGGAACATGTTTCAGAGGCTTTGCTCTATCATCGGCCGGCTCTCGACTGGTTCTCGTTGGTGTAGCTGACGATATTTTGTCACAGGTCTCCTCTGGTGGCGGTTCAAGGAACTTGCTGAACAAATCTTTCTGGGGGATGTCGAAATTGAATACTTTGTTCCTATTTTTTGAAATGAAGATTTGTTCCCATGTGGATAGTTCTTGTTTTCCTGATGTATGTTTCAGTAGTTTTGGTTCTGGATTTATGTTGTGGTTTTTTTCCCAAAAATGTGTGGCAACTGCTGATTTTTCTAATTGTTTATATTTTATGTTTCTAAAGTGTTCCTTTGCTCTTGTTTCTAAATTTCTTTTTGTTTTTCCAATATAAATTTGACTACAGTCATTGCATTCAATTTGATATATACCAGATTTTTTGTTAGATGGAATGGCATCTTTGATGTTTGAGCAAATTAGGTTTTTTAAGGAGAAATGGTTGACTGGTGCTAGTTGAATGTTTTGTTTTTTGTTTTTCTTTATTGATTTTCACTATCTCTAGAAGTTCACTTTTTGTCAGTTGCGGATCATGTTCAATTTTCTTTTCTGTCAGCCAATGAATAATCTGTGCCTTCCGAGATGAAGTGTTAGGGGATTTATTTTCCTGTACGGTATGGTAGGGTGCATTATTGACCACAATACTTTCAGGTGGTATATTTGGTATTAATTTCTCTTCTACCCACTTTTTATAATTTTGACTATTCATTTCATCATGGTAATCTGCTGATTTGGATTTTGAATCGTAAATCAATTCAGCTCCCCCAATAAATCCCATGGATCCCCCTGCATGTACAACAATTGCTCTTTGACCAGCACTAGTATTAGTAAAAACACCTGGTACTTCATGTTGCCAGCACTTCTTGACGGTATAATGAGTATGAACCAAAGTCTTGTCTGTATAAACTACTGGTTTACGTGGTCCTTTTTCATTTAAACTAATAGCTCTTAAGTACTCTGCACGTTTTACAACAATTTGTGGTTTCTCCATTAGCACAGATCGTTTGTTTTTGCATTTCTTAAAGTGAAATCCCATTTCTCTTAATATTTTCCTAAATGTTTCTTTGCCACCCTGAAAGTTTATTTCTACTTTAGCAAAATTCAGTATTTTCTCAAAGTAGGAATTTCCTTTTTCTGTTCATAATACTCCAAAAATTTCCTATGCACAACGCACTTATCAAAATCATCAAGAGATATGATTTTGCGTGATTTTCGATTTTTCCTTGAAGTTGTAACCTTAACCCCAGTCGCTGAAGCATTTTCGAAATCCTTTATTATGTTCATGTTGGTTATCCTAGACTTTCCCACTATTTTTGCTGCCCTAAGTGTTGCTTTTTCAAGGCGTACGAGTAACTTTTTCTCCTGTTTTTTCTTGTCTACAGAACTGTATAACCTGATATGACGTGTTTTTCATCAGAATGGGATACTTTTCTTGTACTTAACTTTGTAGGTGTCTCCATGATTAAACTCTTTACCAGCACAAGCCACTTTTATTACGAGCACTGCAACTTCCACTACACTAAACTGCACAGAAGTAGGTTCGAGGAAGCAGCATGAGGAACTGCACTACATTTGCACGTCACACTGGAAGCGTCTCGTTATTGTTGATGTTTGCGTTATCGGAACTGTACCTGCGGTACTCCGCCCACTTGTGACGTATATGTTTAGTAACTCTTCTCGCCGAGTGCATTCATATCGAGGCCGACTAGTACTTCTATTTCTACCTTCACCAAGTCTTGCTTCTATAACTACTACTTCTTTAAATAGTGTTTAACAATGTAGGTTAACAACACACAAGCAACTGTGTGCTCAAACTGCATCCTGCATACAACTAGAAACAACGGACCTGAGGAGTGCATGATTAACCAATGTAACCAATGCAGCAAACTTTGTTTACATTTTCATAGCAGAGACCTTTCCATCTTGTCTCACAATGCCCTGCTTGACCTATTTCATATATTTTAAAAATCAGACTGCATATTAAAATCATTTTTTGTTCTCTGCCAGTTTTGCTATTCCTTAAACTTTTTACTGTTGTTCTTTACGCATAGCCAGTTTGAGGTGGATATAAACAACCTACAGATGACCATTTTGCTAAAAGAACCATTACTTAATGGATCTGTAGCTCTGAATTCTGAGGTTAGGACAAACATACACTAGTATTTCTTATAATTTAATTTTTCTAGCTAGAGACTAGAGAGAGCTCTAGTGGTTGTTCGTCGTCACTGTTGCCTTGAATAAAGTGCACAGGTAAAGAGTCTAATGTATTCAATGTGGAGCTAATATGCTCTGTCAAGGAACAAGAACTAGAAAGCTAAACTTGACCAAGTTTTCTTTTCTTTTCTTTGGAATCCCAGAAAGCTTCCTGTTACTGAAAATGCTAACATTACAATACATATAGTTTAACTTTGTCATTCTCTTTTTGATTAACATTCTCAGCTATTGTGAGAATGTAGTTTTTACATTGTAATACAATGAGACACCAGTTTACGAGCTTTGCTCAAACATGTAAATATTATTGTGTCATTAAAATTTGATTTGATTTAATTTGATTTGACTTGTACTAGAAGATTTTGCTATGAACATGTTTTATTTTACAGAGATGTGATATAAGTAACCCATTACTGCAATTTCTGTTCTCAGAAAGCAAAACAAGTACAAGTGCAGCCAGTAAGTCACCAGTAAAGAAGGCTGCAGGTCCCAAGGGTCCAGTACCACGCAAGACAAAGGGCCGTGGAGTAGCCAGCAGTGATACATCTCAGAAGGCAGTAGAGGAAGAGCGACGATGTCCTCTAGATGGCTGTGATTCTATGGGTCATCTTGGAGGAAGATTTGAGAAACATTTTACCATCGAAGCTTGCCCAATGTACCACAACAAGACAGCACAAGAATGCAAGGTGGGTCCTTGTCTCAGTATTTTGGGTATTGATGTCATTTTGAAACTTATTAGCTGACATATCCCACATTGCATGGTAGTTTTTTAGACTGGAATAACAGAAAGTGTTTTACAAGGCTTTTGAACATGTTTATTGTTACTCCTCCCCATTATTGTAATTTTGTACAATTTTATTTATTCCTAAATAAGTGATGAAAATCTCTGGATATTCACACAAAAGGATGTGAACCGTTGATTAGAACAT
Source organism: Mantis religiosa (assembly GCA_030765055.1). Classification (NCBI taxonomy): domain Eukaryota; kingdom Metazoa; phylum Arthropoda; class Insecta; order Mantodea; family Mantidae; genus Mantis; species Mantis religiosa. The sequence goes on along the minus strand of CM060954.1, from coordinate 139,589,928 downwards.
TTGACTTCCTTAACCTCTCCTCAGTCTTCCAAATTCTGAAAATGCTGCGCAACCTATAAGTCTTCTTAGTGGTAGAACAATCATTGGTTGGAATGGTTTTATATATATATATATATATATATATATATATATATATATATATATATATATATAGGTGAATCTGCTTTATATGCAACCCAGTTCTAAGTAATTCTATTTATATGTATATATTTGGATCCCGAAAAAATGTAAATAGGAAATGTTTATAGAACCTTATTTATATGTAATGCATTTATACATAATTCACTATATACATATTAAAGTTTTACACAGTTCAACTAGCATATGGCATACGCTATCCTAATGGAAACTCAAAACAAATTTTCCTTATTGCTGCTGGTAAAGATCCAAGCTCAGCGCACTTCTTTTAACATTGGAAACAAAAAACAAACACATTGCTGGTATATGGCTTTTGATGCATCAATGTCATAGCAACAAATGAGAAGTAAAGGTAATTTTTAGTATCTGGTGTTTTGTTTTTCAGTTCTCATTTCTTTTTTGTTTTGTTTTGTTTTGTATTTTTCCCCCCATATTTCTTTAATCAATATGAAGAAAAGAAACAAGAAATGTTATATGCTAGATCAGAAAGTAAAATTCAAAGAACAGGTGGTACTTTAAACTAAAACTGAAATTGCTTCAGATTTAAGAATGGCTTATACCACGTGAAAGCACGTCATCAGTAACAGAAATGCTATTTGGGACGAGTTTGGGTGCAAAATCGGATAAACACAGCTGTCAGCAGGTAAGCAGATATGTTGATTTAGAAATGGCACTTTTCACATGGTTCCAGCAGAAATGGTCTGCAGTTCGATATACTCAGTCAGTGGCGATATGCTGAAAGGAAACGCAATAGATTTACCAAATAGAAACATTACGATTGATTTCAAGGCTTGATCAGGGGGTTGCAAGGATTTAAAGACCTATGGAATCACAGGGAAACAATTTGCGGTGATGTTTGAAGGGTAGAGTCAGTCTGAAAAATTCAATGTCATAGCCAGGATTGGAGCCACATATATCCTGGTCTCTATCTGGTCGCTCTTAATCTTTGAGCTACCATGGCAACATGCCAGCATGACACCAAATTCTCCAACTGATGTGTATTTTCCCAAAACCACTAGGAGACCCCATGTACAATCAGATGCATATCTTTTGTGGCAACTTACTATATTGTAAGTACTTTAGAGCACTATTAGGTTAATTGATAGATTTTAATTGAAAAATTTCAATGCCATAGCCAGGATTTGAACACGGAGGGAGAAAAACTAAAATTCACAAAAGTTCTTTTTGCTACCAATGCAGAGGGATCTACTTCTCTCACTTGTGATAGAAAAATCCAGGAATGTGACGTGTTCTAAGGGATATGATTTTGATGGAACAGTAATTAAAGAAGCTGGACAAGAAACAGAAAAGATCCTACACAAATATAATTCTTAGTAACAAAAACTTCACTTATCTTTTGAAACTGATGTAAATTTCTATAAATTTTGAGATCATGATTTCATAAACCTTCGTTTACATTCTCAATCACAGTCAATCTTGTTGTTGTCGTCATTACAGCCACCAGAGGTACTATATTCCTGCTATTACTACCAAACTCTGAAAATGAAATAAATTAAAAGATAGAATTGATTGTCGGTATTTCAAAATTCATTATGCAATTTTTTTAAATAAATGTTTTTTCCCAAACCATTAAATCTAGTGGACCATTTATTTTAAAGTAGAACTAGCAGGAACGTAGTGACCTCTGGTGGCTGTAATGATGACAACGAAATTGACTGTGATTGAATGTAGACGGTTTACAAAATAACAGTCTCACAATTTATTAAAATTTACATCATTTTCAAAATATAAGTGAAGTTTTTGTTATAAATAATTATATTTGTGTAGTATTTGTTGCTTCACTGTTAATAGCTTCATTTCTTACATAATTAGAAGAAAATCCTTTTATATATACGCTCAGTGGTTAGACCACTTGGCTCTCACCAAGGCGGCCCGGGTTCAATCCCAGGCGACCGCAAAGTGAGATTTGTGGTGGACAACACGGCGCTGGGGCGGGTTTTCTCCGGGACCTCCGGTTCCCCCCGCTATCTCATTCCACCGGTGCTCCATCTTCATCTCATGTATCATCAGTGTCACCGCCTGCGGTTCCGTATGTACTAAAAGCGGGCGTTAAACACTACACATTTCCTTTTATATATATATTACAGGCTGTTTCAGAAATACTTTTATAAACTTTAGGTATGGGTTCCTCACACCAAAAGAAGGGAAAAAGTTCATGTGAACATATGTCCCATAATCCTTTGTTTTCTCGTTAGGAGGCATTCAACACAGTGGTGCACTTACAGCACACAAAACTCACAATAAATGCTCGAAATGTCCTCCCCTTGCTTCTATACATGCCTTACTCATCCAATCATGGAATGTCGCACCCTTTCAAAAACTCCAGGATGGTGGTGAATGGTTTCACAGGCTTCCATGACACTTTGATGAAGCATTTCTGCATCTGGGATGGCAGCTATATAAACCAATGATTTAAGATGCCCCCAGAAGTAAAAATTCACAGGATTGAGATTGGGAGAACGTGCAGGTCATGGAACTGGTCCTCCTCTGCCTATCCATCGGTCATGGTAGATACCAGTCAGTGCATCTCGAATAACGCAACTAAAATGTGCCGGAGCCCCATCACGCAAAGTCATGTGTTTTTTTTATTATTTGCAGGAGCAAATTTTCGTGAAGTAGATCAGGAAGAGTGCTGGATAAAGTTCCTTTAGGCAACACCACTAAGACGTGCTGATAAAACGTGTGAACCTACCAGACAATCACCTATAATGCCAGCCCACTCATTCAGACTAAGCTGTTGCTGATGTTTAGCCTGTAGTACAGCATGAGGATTACGATCTGCCTATAATTGTGTACGTTGTGGAAATTAGTAATTCCATCTCTCCCAAACGTTGCCTCGTGTGTAAACAAAACTGACAAACTGGCTGTTTGTGCTACAAACCGTTGGCAAATGTTATCACATGGTGGATAATCAGCAGACGAAAGGCCCTACACTTATTGAATATGATATGGATACAGGAGCTGCTCGTTACTTACCCTCCATGCTGGCACGTGTGATGTACCAGATGCCACAGCCAATTGTCTTTGTACTGATACCTGGATCATCTTTGACACACTTTAACATCTGTTCTTCACATTCTGGTGTACGAACAACTCTTGGTCTTCCTCGATCAATAGTCCATGGTGCAGTGGTTTCTGTCTCAGCAAGGCAACGAGAAACAGTGACAAAGTTTGAATGACTTGGTTGTCTTCAGTCTGGAAATTCCATCTGATAGAGCCATGCAGCCTTGCGTACATTACCATTCGTGCAAACATACATAAAATTTATGTCTGCCTGTTCAGGAAATGAATATCCAGCCATGGTGGAACAAAACACGTGCGGTTAGCTCACTACATGTACACATTTGAAACGTTGAAGACAGACTGATAGCAAATGACAAGCATAAACAAGTCTCCATGGCAACACTTTGCCATCTACCATATGTAGTGCAATCGGTCAAAGCCTTCTATGAGTGCATAGAGAAATGAAGTTTTGAGGTTGAGCCCCAAAGGCCAATGAACTCACACTTTCTTGTGACAGGAATAACGTGAAAACCAAGGATTATGGCACATATGTTCATATGAACCATTTCCTTCTTTTGGTGTGAGGAACCTGTACCTGAAGTTGTAAAAGTATCTCTGACACACTCTGTATATACAATGGATCAATGTTCACATTCACCTCAAGTAATTTTGGAAACTTACCTAATTGTACATCATCTACAACCACTTGATTTGGGCATTATTCTAAATTTCAAAGTTCATTGTAGAAAAATGCTGGTTCAACATTTAATAACACTGATAAATGAAATGAAAAACTCAGCATTAACTTATGAGCCATGGAATTCATTTCTGCTGCCTGTAAGCAGCTGTCATCCTCCACAATCAAATACTGTTTCTTTAAATCTGGTATCTTAAGGATGGTGATGGTACCAGTAGTGATAAAATTATGCCTCTAAATAAACTAGCTCTAAGGAGGGTACAAGTTTTGATACCTTTGTGCATTTTGATGACAAGCTAGCTGTGTGTGGGGAACAGATTATAGATGAGATTATTGCTGGTGTGTAGCAAAATCATGGTGATGATCAAGAAAGTAGACCAGCTTTAAAACACTGACAATAATGGCGATCTTGATTCAAATCTTCACATATTTAAAGTGTGTGACTGGACTGCACTGGACTGGACTAAGATGCAGAAAGGATTCAGCACGGAGGTCCAAACTTTGTCTACTGTACTTATGTCTCCAAGTGGGGTACCTCCAGGAGGAAGGATTAGACAGAGCAGAGAGAGGGCAGCTGTCTCAAAGAGCCATGACAATGCAGAGGTCAGGGTCCCAACACTTTACCAGTTGGAAAATCCCCAGCAGACTAGAACAACTGCATCCCACTCTACAGTGATTCCCAATCGTTCTCATGAGAGCAGGTTAGGAGAATGGAGACCATCCTACCAGAGGAGGAAGTTTTACTCAGAGCATATCATCCTGCCATGCAATGCCGAGTCACCCACCGATACCTCTACCCTGAAAGAGACAAGCAGATGAGAGATGTAGTGAAATAGCAATGGAGATGAAATGGAGGGACAGGAAATTCGGGGATGTAATTAGCCAACCAATCATTCACGTGGCGAGCCGAGAAACCCCAAAAAACACCCATGGGTCAGGTAGGTCAGCCTGATGAATTGAACCCAGACCTCCAGAATGTGAGCCCAGACAAAATTGCCTGAGTGTTCCCACTCAGTAAAGTGGGTGAAGTGTGATAAATAGGTATATGCTTAAAATAAGACCTGAAGCTTTCCTGGTGACGAATACGCTCACTTTATTCTAGGGCAGCCAGCCAGGTGAAAAGATGATTGGATATCAACGCTCCGGGAATGTACATCACTACCATCATCAGGATATTTATAAAATGTTATAACCTCAAATGAAATACTGCATATAACACAACTATAAACAAAGACAAAACACTATCAAAATTCGCATTACTGAACAAAAGACTGTTTTCAGTAAATTAAATACCAGGTCAGGAGATAACGATTTTCATATTGTTTTGATAACGACCATAGAGCCAATTTTCGGGAGACGACCGAGACTGTTGGAAAATGCAACAGTTACTGGGAGTGGAGAATTAAGGAGGCTTTGGCAATTTCCTCTGAAAGGAGCACGCTTAATCGTGATGCTGGAAATCAGTTCAACTGCTCTTGGAAACCGGCCTTAAAAATGGAAATCCGTCGAATTAAGAAACAAAGATCAATACAGCTTGATAGTCAAGTTAAGTACTTACGTTTCTTTGACACAATTTTCAATACTCACGCCATCTCCTGACCTGGCATTTAACTTACTGAAAACAGTCTTTTGTTCAGTAATGCAAATTTTGATAGTGTTTTGTCTTTGTATATAGTTGTGTTATATCCAGTATTTCATTTGAGGTTATAACATTTTATAAATATCCTGATGGTAGTGATGTACACTCCCAAAACGTTGATATCTAAATCACCTTTTCACCTGGCTGGCTGCCGAAGAAGAAAGTGAGGTATATGCTTTGCATCGGTGTAAAACATTATAGTAAAAAAGCTCTTAGTTCAGTAATATGTTTTCTAAAATTAGTTGTATGCATTTAATGCGAGAAAAGTAAAACAAACCAAATTAACTAAATACTTGAAAGCAGGATCAATTTTAAATGTTTACATCATACACATCTTTGCTGTTTTTAAAATTTTACACATGTAGGCGCACTGATGCATTATCAATATTTCACTGTTAAGTAATTCTGAGTTACAAGTAATCTTTTCTCTTCTCTTTGATATAAGCATAAATCAAGTTACACAAGGTGAATCATCTAAACCTTGCAGCGCCAGCATCTCAGAAATGGAAAGTACTATTGCTGTGTGGTTTTCACAGCATTGTTTGGTAGTTAGGGGCTTGTAGTTTTAGCCTATAAATAAATTTTATTAACAGTTAGAAAGTGTATTTTTGGAGAAAACATACACTTTTTTAAATGGTACAATGCCTAATTGCATCAAAAAATCTAAAGTATGGTAAATTAGAATGTTAATGGTGTTTTCCGCAGGATTCTAGAGTTAACGAGATATCTTATTTTGAAACTTTTGCACACCAACACTTGTTCTACCTGTGGTAGTGCAACTAAAGAAAAACTAAAGGGATTGCACTGCCTCTGGATCCTGAAAAGTACAGAGAAATTTGACTTTCAAAGCTTATATTCAAAATTACCACCTGCAGCTTCAATACAAGCTTCCAGTCTCCTGTGGTTAGACTGCTACATACATTCTAGAATTTTAGCAGAAATTTCAGAGCAGTGTGCAGTAATATGTTATTTCATATCATCTGGTGTAGTTGAAATGTCTTTGTAAACAGTGTCTTTCAGTTTTCCTTATAGAAAAGGTATGACGGAGTTAAATCTGGTGAACCAGCAGGCCAAGGTACAGGTCCCCTTCATCCAGTTCATAGATTTGGAAACAATCCGTAAACACCAGCTGTAGTAATTCCTTCACTAGGGCCTGGACAACCATCATGCTGGAACCACAGCTTCCACCTAGTCTGCAGAGGAACTTCTTCTAGTATCTGTGGAAGGTGGAGGCTGAGATACTTGTGCGAGTTTATTATTCCTTTTATGAAAAAAGGACCTATGAGCTGATGGTTCACTATCCCACACCACACGTTTGAGCTCCATGGACGGAGGTACCACCAGATGAAGTCAATGGGGATCGTGAACCGACCAATAGTGTATGTTTCTGTGGTTTACCTGGCCATGAGTAGTAAATGTTGCTTTATCACTAAACAAAATATATGATGAATCTGAAATACCATGTCTTAATGCCCATGTACAAAAGTTAACACATTTTCTCAAAATCATTTCCATGCAGCTTTTGATGCAGAGAGACGTGATAGGTTGGAACCTATGTTGATGGAGAATGTGAAGCACACTTACATGACGCACAACACTTCCACGTGTGATTATGCGAGAACTAATTTACGGATCTACTGCAACAGAAGCCAAAAGATTAATTTCTCTACATCTCCAACCACCTGTTTGTTTCTGTTATGTTTTCTTGGTGTTACACTACCACTTTCACGTAAATGGTTGAAGAGCTTAATGAATAATTGCCAAGATGGTTGATGTCTATTGGGATACTTTCTCCTATACACCTTCCAAAAACGAACTGCATTCTTTCTACACTCTCTGCACACCATGACCATGTCGGATTTTTCTGCATTGGTAAATTCCATCTTCATTCACAACCTACTGCTTGAATTATCACTAACTGACTAGAACATCGCAATGCACAAATGAACTGCAAACATGTGTAAACAAACAATAACAATATTGTATCTAGTAACTAAACTGGTTGAATGGAACACGTAATTGTTGGTGTGTAAAAGTTTCAAAATAAGATATCTCGTGAACTATTGGCACTAGAATCCTGGAGCAAACACCATTAAGATTCTAATTTACCATATACTTTTGATGTAATTAGGCATTGTTCCATTTAAAAAAGTGTAAGTTTGCTCCAAAAATACAAGGGACATTCAAAACGAAATGAGCCGGATTCTGATATGCACAAATCGGTGACAGGATGGTAATATCGTGGTGTGTGTGGCAAAGTGTTGTTCCGACCAGAGCATGGAAGTTCACAGCCCGTCGCTAGAGGGCACGCATGCACGTCATGTGACTATACAAAGCTACCAGCAGCATAAATCAATCATCCAATGCTGCCAGTCACATTACAAACAGTGAAATGGAGGTGTCAAAAGAAGAGCAAAGAGGTATTGTTCGTTTTCTGACTGCGGAAGGAGTAGGAGGAACGGACATTCATCGACGAATATGTGGGTCCCTTGCGCAAGGGTCAAGGCGCAGCACAAGCGCTTCAGAGGATTATGGGTGTCGTTAGGCGATGATGCATGGTCTTGAGCATCACACTGCATTACCGATGACATCATCCAGCTGGTTGATGCACTCATTACCCAGGACTGCTGAATGACAGTGAAAGCCATAGCCCCCGAGCTCAGATTGAGTGTTGGAAGTGTTCACACCATTATGAAGGAATGACTGCTCTTGCACAAAGTGTGTGCCCTATGGGTGCCCCACAATCTTCAACCACACCAGGAAGCATGTCGAATGGCCCACTGTTTTGGTCATCTGCAGCTCTATGCTAAGGAAGGGAATGAGTTCCTGGCAAGAATGGTGGCTGGAGATGAGTCATGGTGTCATAACTTCAAACCCGAATCAAAACGACAGTCTCCAGTGGAAGCAGACAGGGTCACCGCCACCAAAAAAAGCCAAGGCCATCCACACAAGTGCAGGAAGGTTATGTTGACGTTCTTATTTGACCAAGATGGTCCCCTTTTGATAAACTTCCTGCAACATGGGACAACAGTGAATGCCCACCGTTACTCATAATCCTTGACCAACCTTTGCCAAACGATCACATCAAAACAATCAGGCAATCTCATCCGTGGGGTCATTCTGCTCCGTGATAATGCAAAGCCTCATATGGCCAAACGTCACGGCACTCCTGAAGAAATTCAAATGGGAGGTTATTGACCACCCTCCACAAAGTGCAGACTTTCTCCCTGTGATTGTGTCATTTTTGGTCCCCTTAAAAAAGTTCTGAGGGGCAAACGATTCACCTTAGACAACGACGTCCACCTAAAGGTGCGGAACTGGCTCACATTACAGCCCTGGGGCTTTTATGAGACAGCCATTCACTGCCTTGTGTCACAGTGGGATAAGTGTCTCAACAGCCAGGGCCAATACTTCTAACATACAGGTATGGTTTCTGTGTAATTACAACTAATTATAATTGTCTCCAACTCATTTGTTTTTGAACGCACCTTATAAATTTTACAACATAAAAAGCTACATAGTTTTCACATAATGTAGAAACTTCTAGCATAAGTAGCCAGAAAGATTTGAAGATAGGGAGTATGAAGATGGGTGATGCTGTGGCCAAATGGTTAGACCACTTGCCTCTCATCAAGGCAATCTAGGTTTCATCCCAAGAAACCATATGTGGAATCATGAGACTGCATGTGTGATCCAGAGTTTGTATGCTTCTTAGCAATGTTTGACCCCAGACACCCACTTCTAAGTCCTGAGTGGTATAGGTGATTCATAACAAGGAGGTTGAAAGGGAAAGATAAAGATAAATATGAAGGTTCTGCATTTGTGGCCACTAGGTTAACCTCTTTGGAAATGACACATTGTCTGCACATCCAGACTACAGACATGATCATTAACCGCTTCGCCGATGGCCATTTAAACCCTGCACGGCCGGGAACGGATACCCAATAAACAGAACAAGACATTTAAATTGTTAAATGCTGCAAAAAGTCTTCATAAATAAATATTCGTATCTTCCGTATTTTCTAAGTTATTTCAGGGAAACAAAAACTGGTTAAAAGCCCATTAAAAGCTGTATGCATCTGCGGTATCATTAAAATAGAGACTATATTAATAAAGCGATGAAATTTCATTAATTTGTATCACGTAAAGAAAGCCATTCTTTGCGTCGAACGCGCCTAATTCTGAGTACTTTTGTTTTACAAGCTATATGTGTATATCAGCTGAATAAACGAAGTGTTGGGTTCAAGGTTTCTAGGTTTCAGTTCATGCTAACACGTAATAATAACTGTTTATATTGCGTTATACACCCTGGAAGGAAACTCCGTCAGCATCCCTCTAATTGCACAACGGAAGTTTATGTTAGCTGACGTAACTTCTTTCTTCGCTCAGTTGACATTGTAATTTAGATTGCATCAGAGTTCCAAGCAATTTCTTTAGCTAAATCACAGTTGAAATAGTTTTCTCAGTGCTAATCATGGCTTCAACTAGTAATGTTGCAAATCAATTAGCTAGTGTAGGACGAGTGCGGGCTTCTGATATTACATCAGAAAATGTGGAAGACTTTTTGCTGTTAGACAGTGATTTGGACATTGATGGCGAGTTTTCAGATTTTGAGGGGGGTGTTGAGGATATAGGTAGCAGTGAGGAGGAAAATGACTCATTTCCGACAGGTGTTCGTGAAGAATCAACATTATGGAGGTGTCAAAATAACTCTAACACTAATAGACATACGTTCACGAGCACAACCTCTGGTGTACAACCGCATACTCAACTAACTTCTGACAGCCAACCAATTGACATTTTCACAAAATTTTTTACTACTGACTTACTGTCTCTCATTGTTTCGGAAACAAATGTATATGCGAGTAGGGTGAAGGAAGACCTGATTTCTAAAGGCAATTTAGGACCTAAGAGTAGATTGCAGAAGTGGACAGAAGTAACAATGAATGAGATTTACAGACTACTTGGTCTAATTATGCTCATGGGTGTTATTCGTAAACCTACGCTAGACATGTACTGGTCTACAGACGACATGCTAGCTACCCCATTTTTTGGGAAATGCATGTCAAATAACAGGTTTACTTCCATTTTGCGCTTCCTTCATTTCACCTGCACAGAAAATGTGAATGATAAACTATCCAAAATCAGACCAGTTTTTGATTACATTATTTCAAAATTCAAAGAAAATTATGTGCCTAGTGAAAAGATCACTGTTGATGAAAGCTTGATGCTTTGGAAGGGCCGTTTAGGTTGGAAACAATACATCAAAACAAAGAGGGCCAGATTTGGCATAAAGAGTTTTGATGTATGTGAAAGTAAAACAGGATATCTTTACAATAGCTGCATATACACTGGCCAAGGGACTGATAACACCGGAGACAAAGATTTGGGGTTATCTGGTTCCATAGTAATGCACCTGATGGAATCTGTACTTGATCAGGGTAGGACTGTATATTTAGATAATTGGTACAGTTCCCCTAAATTATTCATGGCCTTACACAAAAGAAAAACAAATGCAATTGGAACAGTACGTTCAAATCGTATTGGTTTGCCAAAAGATGTGAATACGAAGGCTCTAAGAAGAGGAGAAATGCAGGTGCATCAGCTGCCACCCTTGACCTATGTTGCTTGGCAAGACAGGAGGGTTGTTACAGCATTATCCAATTGCAGCTCTAAAATTTTGATGATTGACACTGGAAAAATTGATGCTCGTAACAAAATGTCAATTTTCAAGCCCGATATTATCCAGGAATATAATATGCATATGGGTGGAGTGGATCTAGTAGATCAGGTATTACACGCATATCCCTCTTTGCGAAAAACAATCAAATGGTATAAAAAAGTATTTTTACACCAGCTAGATATAACCATATACAATTGTTTAGTAATTTGGAGAGCTCTAAACCCACGGAAGACAATGACGTACCTGGACTTTCGCATATCAATAGCTCGCAGCCTAATTGAGCAGTATAAAATTCAGAGACCTCTCCATACTGGGGGTAAAAAATCCATCACCCCAGCACCCCTCAGACTTGAAGGAAAACATTTTCCTAAAAGGATACCACCCACAGCAAAAAAGTCGCGTCCCTTCAGAAAATGTTTGGTGTGCCGCAAGAAAGGTGTCCGAAAGGAAACTAGTACGATTTGCCGTAAATGTGGAGATGTGCCCTTGTGTGTTTATCCATGTTTTGAGGTGTACCATTCAAGAAAAAACTTTTAAAGGTAAGCTTTTACTTCTTATAGAATTTATTTAAATTTACCGTAAAACATAAGGTTTAAAAGAATTATAATTAAATACGCATTAAATGCATGTATGCGCAGGACGTCTATACACGTCCATATCGGTTTGGGGCCTTTTAACTTGGACGTCATATGACGTCCATATCGGTGAAAGGGTTAAATTCTATTTCATTATATTATAGCTAGATTGTCAGTTGATAGGTTATTGATGATACCACATCCTGTAGCATAAATCAGTTCTGTTTGCTGTTTGCAAAATGTTGTCCTCAAAATCATAAATTTTACAAGTCCAAGCATTTTTAAAAAATGGGATAGTATTAGATTTATTTTTATCAATCATTACTAATGAAATACCTCATAATTGAAACACGTAACATTTAGCAGTACTTAAAAAATTGAAACTGAATGAAAGTTCTGCAACTAATTCAGTTATGTTATAACCTGACTTGTGCTTTAACATAGTTATTAATCTACTTTTTCTTTTTCTAATGCTTACATATGTAAACAAGGAAGTATTGCTTTCTGCAAAAAGTTTCCATAATTAGATTTCACTAGAAAATCTCATTTTGAGACACTGCAAATAAAAAGAACAAAGGCATTAACTGAAAATGGTCCTTCTGTATATTATGTTTGTAACTCAAAAATTTGTTTAAATGTCAAATTTGATTTGAAAAACCAAATTGGAATTAATATGTGAAGTCTCAGTCGACTTATTCTATAATATTTAATTACCAAACTCAATCTTTAAGTTTAATACCTTCCAAAGATCCAACATAAAGATTTTCCACATACACAATCTACCAAGGTCGATGATCACAACAACAGCGTTCTGATTATATCTGTTTACAACACAAAATCTCTTTACTACAGACTGTTTACGGCTCCCCTTGTTTTACAACTAATTCCCTCTGGCGTGTCACAATCTCTTATATACCTCATTCATAATTCGAGACTATTCTGTAACAACCAAGAAATCGAATGTTCTATCACTAGAACCTTCCAGACAGAAACCCTATCTGGGCTGGCAAGTCCTTTATCTCGCGCTATCTTTAACTGCAGACTCTTTGTGTACACAAGCCGCGCTTATCTCGATGCACCGAACTTTATGTACCCATCGCCGCGACACTGCTCCCTCCTGCTCCCTCCTCAAGGCTGGTCGTCCCGAACAGCACCATCGTAGCGGGCCAGACAATCCAAGTGTACTACCAACATCTTCCCTCGGGGCACCTTCTGGATACGGTAAACCATGTCGTTAATCCTCTTCACCACCCGGTACAAGGACTGTATGGCCATGATTGCTGAAGCTTCGGGCAGCGTCCCTTGGTCCGGGTAGGGCGGTACAACCAGACTAGGTCACCCTGCTGGAACCCTTGGCTGTTGGCTTGCCTATTGTATCGGGTCTTCATGCGGTCGCTCGGCTTCTGGATGTTCTGACGAGCCATCTCATGCATGTCGTGGAGATGGTCCACCAGGTTCTCCACATACTCAGTTGCTGGCTGTTTTATGTCCGGGGGGCTCCCAAAGGCCAGATCACAGGGAAGGCGTAACTCTCAGCCGAACATTAAGGTGGCTGGCGTCATCGCAGTGGTGTCGTGTGTTGACGAGCGGTAGGCCAGCAAGAACAGTGGCACCTTGACATCCCAGTCTCGCTGATGGCTGGCCATGACCTTCCTCAGGTGTTCTTCTAAGGTCTTGATGTACCTTTCAACCATGCCATCCGACTGGGGATATAGAGGTGTTGTGCGGGTCTTGTTCACCCCGAGTCTTTCCAGTGCCTCCTTCATCAGGTTGGACTCAAAATCTCAAGGTCACTTGGTGAAGTAGTTCACGACCACCATCAGGTACTTGTTGCCTCGGTCGGACACTGGGAATGGTCCAGCTATGTCGACGGCGATCCTTTCAAATGGCGCTCCGACGTTGTACTTCTGCATGTGACCCCAGCTCCTAGTCTGGGGGCCGCGACTTGCCGTGCACACGTGACATTGATGCACCATCTCTCAGCGTCTGCTTGGAGCTTCAGCCATTAATAGTGCTGTCGGAGTTTGTCGATTGTTCGGTTTGCTCCCAGATGTCCTCCTGAAGTACCGGCATGCACTTCCTGTAAGACCTCCAGGATCTTAATTCGGGGAAGTACCAACTGTTCTCTTTGCATCTTCCCATCAGGTGATTCCCATACCCGGAACAGCATGCCGTCTCTTGTCTTCAGTGAGTCCCACTGGGCCCTGTAGGACTTGTAAGTGGCGCTCCTTGGTTCGATGTCCTCCCAGATTGGTCTTATCCCTGCCTCCACTCTCTCAAGAGTGGCCCGAAGTCTGCGTCTGCCGGCTGCTCCCTCCTCGGGCCTGCGCTATCCCAGCCATCCGCAGGCACTGCCGTGACTACTCGGACTGCTGCGGCACGCTCCTGCTCTTCCACTCTTGTGCACTGGCCACACTCTTCTGGGCAGGGTCTTCGGGAGATGGCGTCTGCGTTACCATGGCTCTTCCCTCTATGATGTTCAGGGGTGAAGTCGTACTCCTGCAGCCTCTGTACCCAACGGGCTGTCTGGCCTTCCAGGTTTCTAAAGCTCAGTAGCCAGATTAGGGCTTTTAAACTGACGTGCGTTGAACGACTTGTTCATGAAGAAATTGACAAAGAGCACATCAGGCCTGGGAAAACTGCGTAAGGCATGCAGAAAACCTTCAAGAAGACGATTTTAAGAAAGAAATAGCACGGGACGAGATTTAGGAACCTATAATCATAAATTTGTAAGACTCAGAGGATGAAGACAGTGACAAAGATGAGTTGTCTCTTGACGTAAGTGACATTGACATCGATATGGATGAGCCACTGGCAGTTCCATTGGATTAGAAAAGCAGGTAATTCATAAACTATAATTATAGTTATAGTATTTAAAAATATACATAATTTGCAAAAATGCTTTTTCCAATTTTGATTCTGGCAACTGCATCATTGTAAAACTCTGTAAAATATATATAGAATAAAAAGAAGTATTTCAGAAATTGGAGTGCCATTGTTACTAAAATTAGGCAACTTACAAGTGGAGAAAAGTATATACAAGGTTGACTCATTTGCCTAATTTTTTTAAATATAATTTGCTTACCCTTACGTCTAGCGCCAAGCAGACCTGCATGTATAATGAGTGTGCAAGAGAGAGGGAAATATAAAAGGAGTGGGGTAACAAGCTGGCAACGCTGAGTGTGATACGGCATCTGATTAGTTGGACTCCAGAACTCTTCGCATTGGAAACACATAATAATGCTTTGAATTATTCAATATTTTCTCATTCTTTTAAACTGCTATTGATATTTACTGTTTCTTGCAATTGCTTATAGTATGAAACATTAAGGCAAGCACATAGCATTTAGTTCTTAAACATTTGACTATTGCTACTCCCTGTGTATCTATAATAAACTATGTAATGCAGCTATTTCAGCCAAGTTTTGTGCTTAATTGAAATGAAGTAGAAAAAATACTTGTAACTTGTAAGAATACTCTGTATAGTCTCTAATAAACGGTAAAGATAAAGATAGAAATTAATTGTTCTTCCACACTAGCCATGTATAAACTAAGGTTTGGATAGGTAGAATCAGACTGAAAAATTCAAATCCCTAGCCATTATTTGAACCACGGATCTCCTGGTCTCTGTCCTGTTGCTCTTAACCCTTGAGCTACCATGGTCAACATGCCAGTCTGGGACTTATGTACTTATAGCTTAGTAAGTTGCCACAAACATTGCATATGTCATTGTATATGAAAATCTCTAGTGGTTTACTGGAAAAATATAACTCAGTTGGAGAATTTAATGTCATATTGGCATGTTAAGTTAAAGTTAACCACTGGCGCAACAGCTCTTAGAGGGCCAAGGCCTACCAACCCGACTGCCGGCCTCATGCTCACTTACGCATGGCAGAGGTGGACGATCATCCAACCGATACAGAGAAGAGATGTGGTCAGCATCTCGGCATCCCCCAGCCGGAATGTTGGTTTCCGTGACCAGGGCTGCTTACCTAGCGTAAGCTCCTCACTTTCCTCGTGATGCTGAGTGGGTACCGGTCCTATACCCGGGACCTAAAATCCCCACCACATGGGAGGAATTGAACCTGGGCCGCTTTCCATGTTTAGGGACCAAGGCATACTGCCTTAGCTCGCTACGCCACAGTACAGGACATATTTGCATGTTGGCCAATGGTTAAGAGCAACCAGATTGAAACCGGGAAAACTGCGGTTCAAGTCATTATTACAGCATTGAAGTTTTCAGTCTGATTCTACCTGTCCAAACATAGAGATAGTTAAGTGAATGTAACACACTGTTTTAAATCCTTATCTCCTGCTATTTGCTTGTTTTTCTACCTTGTTCCTGTGTTTAGAATCATATGTTTTACATGTATGTTGTGTTTTTTTTATCAGTTTTCTCTCTGTGCTTTCTCTGTTACATTAATAATAATAAATGTGGTATTATTTGTCTACAAATTAATTATACAAACATATTTACACAGTTGTATTCCTAGAGTTTATATCAGTTGAGTTTCAGTTTATTTGAAGTTTGTCAAAATCTAGTTTATTTACAAAAGTTTGAAAACTTTTGCCATATTTTTCCATTGTTTCACTGTTATTTAATGGCAAGTATCCACCTTTATCTAGTACATATATGTGTAGTTCTGATGTCTTCAGTCAACAAGTCACATTCCCATAATATGGACTCACTGAATTTCTTTATACACGCACATTGAAATTTTTTTTTATCTTAGCGCTTTAATGCATTATTTTGCTACTTATGCCACTCTTGTTGTAATTAATAAACTTGTTTTCAAATTGCTTTCTGCGGTTTCTCACTGCACTCGATTTGAACAGCCATGATGGTTAAAGCAATATGTAATGAATAGGCCATCCATTCAAAGCTTAATGTCATGAGTTTGAATCTCGGCAACAGCTGTCAAATGTGCCTGTAGTAAAGGACGGGGAGGGCCCATGTAAAATAATCTATGTGATGACACGTGGATGTAGATGGGGTATCATTTGATTGCAATTGCTTGGATTTTTCCTTTTTATGCTAAAAATAAGCACTGCAATATTGTGACTTTGTGGGTTCATGAAATTAAAAGTCTAGGTTACAAACACTAAAAATTGCTCTTCATTTCTGTAGAAACACAATTACGTCACAATTACACATACAACTTGCAAGGTCATCGACCACAAACGAAAGTCCACAAAAGTTCACGCGCACGCATCCAATTACCGACTGACTCACTGTGGCGGGCCGCAGCTCCTTTTATAGTTACTCACTATTCCAGAAATTCGTGGAATGTTCTCAAACAATCAGGGCGGCGTTAGAAGAACGACGAACTCCCCAGAAATCCTTCTCCTCCCCCCCCCCCCCAGCGTTTCAGTAAGCTTTTATCTCCGCCCTGTACTATCCATCCCTTTGAACTTGTCCCTCACGCAACAATGCGTTCGCGACACTGCTCCCTCCTCAAGGCTGGTCATCCCGAACATCACCATCGTAGTGGGCCAGACGATCCATTTTCCTCGGGGCACCTTCTGGATGCGGTAGACCACTCCGTTAATCCTCTTTACCACCCGGTACGGTCCTTGCCATGGTTGCTGAAGTTTCAGGCATCGTCCCTTGGTCCGGATAGGATGGTACAACCAGACCAGGTCACCTTGCTGGAACCCTTGGCTGTTGGCTTGCTTGGCCGAGGCCAATCTCTCACGACCTGTGTCTTTTCCGGGTCTGTGGCCACTCCCGTTGGTGAGACTGTGTAGCCCAAGTAATTGACTTCCTTACAGAAGAGCTGGCACTTCTTTGCGTTTAGCTTCAGGTTGGTTGCCTGCAGTCTCTGTAGCACCTTGCTCAGGTTTTCGGGATGGTCTTTGAATGTCTTGCTGACGATGATGTCGTCCAAGTATAGCAGGCAGGCGTCATAAGTCAATCCTCTCATCACTGACTCCATGAGGCGTTGGAAGGTAGCTGGTGCTTTGCAGAGGCCAAAGGGCATAACTGTGAACTGCCAAAGCCCTTGGCCTGTCGAGAATGTGATCTCCTGGTCTCTCGGGTCCAGAGCTACCTGCCATTAACAAGACTTCAGGTCCAGGGTCGAGAACCACTGCGCACCAGCAAGCATGTCCAGAGTGTCGTCAATCGGAGGTAAAGGGAAGCAATCCTTCCTGGTGACAACTTTCCGCTTACTGTAGTCCACGCAGAAGCGTAGCTCGCAGTTCTTCGTCACCAAGACTACAGGAGTACATCAAGGGCTTCAGAATTTTCAATATAGTTCTTCTTTTATAGTTACTCACTATTCCAGAAACTCGTGGAATGTTCTCAAACAATCAGGGCAGCGTTAGAACAAAGACGAACTCTCCAGAAATCCATCTCCTTCCCTCCCCACCCTTTCGGTAAGCTTTTATCTCCGCACTGTACTGTCCGTCCCTCGGAACTCGTCCCTCGCACTGCTTCGCCGCAACAATGCATTCGTGACAAAATGTAAAAATAATATATTTACAATTCAAAGGGCTCAAGATGTTGTGTGTAACTAACTGATAAAGGCCAGTACAATATTATAGTAACAAAACAAACAAAAAAAAACACTAAATACAGTCCACACTTATTTTCCCACCTGTGTAGGCTGTTTTCTCTCAGTTCACTTTTCATTACACTCATCAGTATGTTATAGCTTGCTCCAGATTTGAGCTGGTGGCAGCTTTTCTGACCATTTGGTCAGTAATCCCATCCCCCAGATTACTTACATGGACTTTAAACCATGTGAAATATATCTGCCAGTTATGTATTGTTAGTGTGTGCAAAGTCCCTTTTATTATTTTGTTGTGGATGTTGTTTCTTAAGCAGATCCATGGTAATGTTACTATCAGTATATATTGCTATGGTTTTATCTGGACCAATTTGTTCTGCTATCTCTTCAAGCTTTTTTAGTGCTTTCAGGATCGTCAACTGCTTGGTTTGATCATTGGAACACTTAGAATGCAGTGTATATATGAAGAGATAGATTGGATGGTTTCAATGAATATTACTATTTCTGATGCCACTCCTTTTTCAAATTGACTGTCATCTTTGTAAATTTGTAATTTGTATGTCTTCTATTCTTGTACTGCCCACTGGATATTGCCATTCACTGTTGATGTTTGCTATGTCAGTGTGTATGTGTGTGTGTGTATTTGGGTGTGCATGCACTGCAGTAAAATAAACTAATTTTATAGAGACTATAATTGGCTATTTTCATGAAGACTTATAACTTTTTTGTAATGAGAACTTTCATCAAGGATTTTGGCTACCATAATTGTCTTATTGGCTGTTATTTATTAATTTGATGTTTACTGTAGAATTACTGTTAATATTGTAGGTTCTGAGGCAATGCAATTGTTGACAACAGCATGCTTTTCCTAATATTAGCAGTTACTTTGTTTCATATAATAATAAAAAATAGTGGCTGTTTAACACAGTAAAACACATAGTAAATAACAATTCCAAGAAAAGTTATTGGTTTATGACATAGAAATTGCTCATTTAACACTACCTCAACAATTTTTTCATTAATGTGATGGCTTTATTGTTTTCTATTTTCCATGTAGACAAAGATTGTAAATTTAAGGAAATATTAAAAGAATGGCATATTATAATAAATTTAATGTATGAGATAGGGCTGTTTTATATTTCTATACTACTCTGACATGTCAAAAGTGTTTTAAGCATTGTATGAATAAAAGACTGTTCATACTTCTTTTCTTATGATTACTGATAGTCCCTTTTCAGTGCTTATTTTGAACTTGTAATGGTAGTTGTTTATCTGCCTATTTTAGTTTTATAGCAATTATTATGCTGCGCTTTACTTATCACATATTTCTCCTAATTTGATTTGTTGTTCTGCTATAGGAGAACTACCTGGAGAGAAGAAAGCGAGAGGAGGAGAGACGCAAATGTGTAACAGTGTTAAGTAAGAAGCCATCCAAGTCACATCACATTACAGTAGAACAGCGACACTATCAAATAAAGGTTAAAGAAATGCGCTCCAGCTCTAAGTTGAGAAACAGCAACAATAACAATAGTGATGACCAGGAGACAGATAGTAGTGGTGTGGGACAGGAAGAGAAAGACAGAGAGCCACGACTTGCTAACATCACTTCTGAATATGATCTCAAATTGTTCCAGGAGGCACAGGCTGCAGCAAGTGAGAAAATTGTAAGTATTTATTGAAGAAGTACTAAGACACCACAGTAGAATACAGATACTTTTAGTTAATTGATGGAAATTAATCATTTCTTCACACTAACCGTATACAGGCTAAGGTTTTTGATGGATAGAGTCAGCATGAAAAATTCAATGCCATGGCCGGGATTTGAACCATGGATCTCCTGGTTTCCGTCTAGTCGCTCTAACCCATTGAGCTACCATGGCCAACGTGCCGTCCTGACATTAAATTCTCCAAAACTTTAATGCCATGGGCAGGACTTGAACCACGGATCTCCTGGTTTCCATCTAGTTGCTCTAATCCATTGAGCTACCATGGCCAACGTGCCGTCCTGACATTAAATTCTCCATTTGACTCATATATTTCCCCGGTAAACCACTAGGGCCTCTTGCATCCGAGATACACCATTTGTGGCGACTTACTATCATAAGTACTTGAGTCCCAGGCTTCATCATTTAATTCTTATTATTGAATTTTTCATGTTGACTCTATCCATAAAAAACCTTAGCCTATATACGGCTAGTGTGAAGAAATGATTAATTTCCATCAATTAACTAAAATAATAAGAGTTAAATGATGAAGTCTGGCACTCAAGTACTTATGATAGTAAGTCGCCACAAATGGTGTATCTCAGATGTGAAAGCCACTAGTGGTTTACTGGGGAAATATACAAGTTAAATGGAGAATTTAATGGCACGTTGGCTATGGTAGCTCAATGGGTTAGAGCGACTGGACGGAAACCAGGAGATCCGTGGTTCAAATCCCGGCCATAGCATTGAATTTTTCATGTTGACTCTATGCATCCTACAGATACTTTGTTTGATCATATTACAGGGAATAATCTTGCTCTCCATTATACTGTTATTATTCCTGTGCCAGCTATAATACGAAGTCAGAATCTTCGTGTAAGATTCCTGTGTGACAACATACTCTCATAGAAAAGTAAGACAATTGATTTATAGACATATTTCCTGCAGTTTGTTCACCTTTAAAAGAAGTGGTTTGTAATATCATGAATAAATTTAGGATATTAGCATCTGCACCGACCCTCCCCAGTAGAGAGTTGACAACAAAATTGTTACAAGAAAGATAAAGTAGCTTAAAACTAAAAGGAGTGCATTGATTGAGTGGAAAGTACAGCAGCACCTAGCACGAGGTGAAGGAGTGCCCATTCCTGCATGGGCTGTACAAGAAAATTAGTGGGTCTTGTATTAACTTTGATTTATTTCACCAATTGAGGTATGTACATACGTTCAATCCCTATTATTGACTGCTCCATGCTATTTAACAAGTTTAAAAAGAATTCAGACATCACTCTTTATTATCTTTAACTCCTTCCTTAACCCAAGTTAACGTTAAATAGTTTATCGAAATTTAACTGTATTGGAACACCACAGTGAAGCGAAATAATTATTAAATTATATATGAGTCGTATTTATTACACATCAGCTTCACTTACATACCTATATTGAGGACATGTTTTGAGAACCATCGTTCGCATCTCTGGCTCTAATGCGACTAAAGCTTGATCCAGTGGTGTGGGTAGTTCTGGAGTTGCTGCTGCCACCTGTTGATTTTGTGATGAATTTAAATGTGGGGTTGTCTTCTGGTGGGATTTCAAAGTTCATTAGTTGGTTTTTATGCTTTTCTATGTATATTCTCTCCCATATGACAAGTTCGCTATGTTTTTGTACGTATTTTAGTCATTTGGTGCTATCTTCAATTTCATGATTTTCAGACAAGAAATGAGCTGCTATTGCAGACTTATCAATATTTTTGTATCTTAAGTGCCTAAAATGTTCTTTCTTTCTAGTGCCTATGTTTCTTTTTGTCCCCCCTATGTAAATTTTTTCACAGATTTTACACATAATCTTGTAAATGCCTGACTTTTCTTCTGGTTTTATCTTATCAGTATTATTACTGTTAAGTAGGTTTTTAATGTTGTAATTGTTTTTTGATGCCAATGTTATATTGTATTTCTTTAGTATTTTTTGGAACCTATTTGTGGCCCAGGGGTGGTAAGTACCATCAAATCTTAAAAACAGCAATTAAAAATGGATATGGAAAAAGCCTTGTAGATAAAAAACTAAAATCTTTCAAACTTGAAAAAAGATTAAAACAGATCACTGCTCTTACACCAATAAACCAAGAAATTAGATTTGCTAAATTTACTTACCACCCCTGGGCCACAAAAAGGTTCCAAAAAATATTAAAGAAATACAATATAACATTGGCACCAAAAAACAATTACAACATTAAAAACCTAAATCCTTTCATGGAAGTGTTGAAAACAGTGTTGTTGTATAAATTAAATTAATTGGGAGTCGATTAATGACACTAAACAACACTTACTTTTAAATTTTCCCGGAACTAGTTTCAGAGGCCTTCCCTCTATCTTCAGCCGGACATCGACTTCGATTTAATGTAAATTTATATTGAGGAATTAATCCTTAAAGAATTAATCCTTTTAAATACATGGCATTGGATTTTTCAGTTGGCTCTAATTAATCAAAAATCGACTTCGATGTCCGGCTGAAGATAGAGGGAAGGCCTCTGAAACTAGTTCCGGGAAAATTTAAAAGTAAGTGTTGTTTAGTGTCATTAATTGACTCCCAATTAATTTAAATTAAAAACCTACTTAAAAGTAATAATACTGATAAGATAAAACCAGAAGAAAAGTCAGGCATTTACAAGATTAAGTGTAAAGACTGTGAAAAAACTTACATAGGGAGGACAAAAAGAAACATAGGCACTAGAAAGAAAGAACATTTTAGGCACTTAAGATACAAAAATATTGATAAGTCTGCAATAGCAGCTCATTTCTGATCTGAAAATCATGAAATTGAAGATAGCACAGAATTACTAAAATATGTTCAAAAACAGCTAACTCGTTATATGGAAGAGAATATACAAAGAAAAACATAAAAACCAACTAATGAATTTTGAAATCCGGCCAGAAAACAACCCCACATTTAAATTCATCACAAAATCAACAGATGGCAGCAGTAGCTCTAGAACTACCCACACCACTAGATCAAGCTTTAGTCACATTGGAGCCGACGATGCGAATGATGGTTCGTGAAACATGTCCTCAATATAGGTACTGAGTGAAGCTGATGTGTAATAATTACGACTCATCTATAATTTAATAATTATTTTGCTTCACTATGGTGTTCCAATACAGTTAAATTTTGATAATTGTTTTTTTGTATTTATATGCTTACTTTCTTTATCACTTAATCTACAGTAAGTAGAGAAAGTATTGCAAGCTATCCCAGATTTGATACAAAGACTTCAATAGAAATATGCATTTAGTTTATCGAGATTCAACTGTATTGGAACACCACAGTGAAGCGAAAAATTATTAAGTCGCATGAGTCGCACAAGAGCCGTAGATGCAAGCGAAGATTTGCGAAACATGTCCTCAAAATAGGTACGAAAGTGAAGCAGATGTGTTAAAAAATGCGACTCATCTAAAATTTAATGCATTTAGTTGTTTCCTGAAGCTACTTCATGTTTGTAAAGTATATGGTGTTTTGACTAAAATATATATGTTTCATAATATTTAGGGTTTTTCCCTTCATATTTTAGCAAATTTCTCATTTTGCTTGTCTCATATAACTGGTAACAATGTCTTTCCTGTAATAAAAACTGAAATAACGTAAATTATTTTAATTGAAAAATACCATAAAAGAGAGTGCTGTAAATAAGAAGTTGCACTTGTGATGTTGCAGGAAGAAGACCTGAAGTGCTTGCCCCATGCTAAAGGTACCAAGTATATTGAGATTGGTAAATACGAGGTGGAGGTGTGGTACCAAAGTCCTTATCCAGAAGATTATGCCAGGGTACCAAAACTATATATCTGTGAATATTGTCTGAGGTATA
Organism: Mantis religiosa; assembly: GCA_030765055.1. NCBI lineage: Eukaryota > Metazoa > Arthropoda > Insecta > Mantodea > Mantidae > Mantis > Mantis religiosa. The sequence goes on along the minus strand of CM060954.1, from coordinate 139,566,101 downwards.
TGAAGAGTCGCACTATACTCAACAGGCACATTGTCAAATGTGTATGGCGACATCCACCAGGCGAAGAGGTGTACAGGTTTGTTGATACTCCTAGCTGTCATACCTATAACATATTGTTTAATTTTAAACTGAAAAACAAATCTTTAAGAAATACAGATATTCCTACAATCTTATTTCATATACTTAGGGAAGGCATCAGTGAAAGTTTGTCAAAAATGACAAAAGATGGCATTTTCTGCTTTTTGCCTTAAAATGATGTTTAAACACTCTAGTTTCAGAATCTGCCATCAGTTATGCTCTAGCGCCATTTAAAGAGCCACTACATCATGATTTAAATGCCTGTGTGCAGGTGGACGTGACCATTTAAATTGCCTTCGCTAGCTTATTGCAAAGAAATTGGTGAAATTTTCACATTTATTCTATGTAGTTTGATTCCAATGACAAAATCCTTTGTGATAATGTGCCGAGACATCTTCTGGATGTTTGTGAAAGTTACTGAACACTTCTGCTTCCTGTTTTATGTATTGGTTCCTTCATTTGAAAGTAAACATTTCCACATGTTCATGTTTGTGATTGTGAAAAGTGGTTTTCATACAAGTGAAAGCCATGGATAGCAGCTTATATTAGGGTAAATATTGTTTAGAATATAAATAAAGATTGACTTAACATTATACTGCTTATATTAAATTATAGATGAGTTTCATTTTTTACACATCAGCTTCACTTACGTACCTATATTGAGGACATGTTTCATAAACTGTTGTTTGCATCTCTATTGCAACTTAAGCTTGATCCAGTTATTACTGCTGCCATCTGTTGATTTTTGGATGAATTTAAATGTGGGGTTGCCACAAAATGGTGTATCTTGGATACAAGAGCTCCTAGTGGTTTACCGAGAAAATATCTGAGTCAGTTGGAGAATTTAATGTCAGGCCGGCACATTGGTCATGGTAGCTCAATGGGTAAGAGCGACTGGACGGAAACCAGGAGATCCGTGGTTCAAATTGAATTTTTCAGGTTGAAGCTACCTTATGTTTAAAATATTGGCCGCGCCATGGCTGAGTGGTTACACCACTTGGCTCTCACCAAAGCAGCTCGGGTTCAATCCCAGGTGACCGCAAAGTGAGATTTGTGGTGGACAACATGACACTGGGGCGGGTTTTCTCCGGGTCCTCCAGTTTCCTCCGCCAGCATTCCACCTATTGCTCCATCATCTTTCCTATCTTCATCTCTCTCTCATACTTTCACATCCGGCATTCCTGGAATCTAATTAGGAAACCTCTGATCCTCAACTCATTGCTTACGGGCCTCGTGGTTGCACGGTTCAGAAGGCCCTATGTTCCACTTAAAAGGAAATACAGGAATTCATTCATGTTTAAGATATTCACATGACAAATTTAATAATAAAATCGTTCTTCTTCGTGCTTCCCAGCATTTAGAAACTAGATCTCCTTAATTTTTGAGAATTTCACATACAGTAGGATGATTAGTGTTCATTAAGCATCTTTACCACATAAAAAGCAATGCGTGGGGAAGTCATTAGTTCGATCTTGAACAAATGTTCACTCGGAAAATGATGGCTTGTGATTAATCTGAACATTGCAACAGATTATTTTCTAGATATATCTGGAATTGTTTCAATTTATGTTGGAAATTCTTCCAATTAAGTTTTTCAGAATAAGTAAAATATTTATCATAATTAGTTGTAAAAATGTTTTTAATTAATCTTTTAACTATTTCATAGGGAATATATTGTTTCTTTGTTTGAGAAATTTTGGAACCTTCTTGGCCAACATCCACTTCCTCATTCAGAAATTCCACAGTGGGATGGAAAACTATAAGTTTATTTAAGTTTTGGAGATGTTTAATCATATTATGTACTTATTTACTTTTTCCATTTTATGGCAGTCAGTTGAAAATAGATTTTGTAAACAACTCCAACAAACAGGCATCAACAGTGCATTGTATGCAGATGATTTAGTAATTTGTAAATCACTGAAATCTGTCAAATTTGAAATTCTAAAGACAAATGTTCAAAATTGTCTGAATACACTTATACAATGGTGTTCTAAAACCCTGATGAAAATAAACACTGTGAAAAGTAACTTTCAGTTCTTTTCCCTAAAAAATAGAAACAACGCAGTATTACCTTAGGTTAGATAATACCAATTAAATCAGAACAGAAGATGCTCGTCATCATGGAATATTTTTTGACAAAAAATGAACATGAGAAAAACATTGAAAAATTCGAAGATAAAGCTATCAACCACTTTAAGATATTAAAAAGACTTGCAGAAAGTAAATGGGGTTGCCAATATTCTACATGAAATACTATGTATAATACATATATAAGACCAACATCTTAAGTGTTATCCGATATGTCTTAATGTTGAAGGAGGTAAATTAAAAAGAATCTTAAGTAGTGTGAAGAAGTACTGATAACATAACCTTCAACTTCCATGATAATTGAGTTCACACAAAATTAAGCTCTTAGGTTATACTGGGGCTATTATAAGTACTCCTATAATGAGCTTACAAGCATTGACATGTAATAGAAGACTATAATGACAGATTTAGAAATGCTTCCCTTTTAACATGAAACTCTTGAAACTTCCCGAGAATAAAAAAATGGATAAAAACCATACATCTAATTCTGTTTGAAAGCTCAATTAGGCTTCATACAGAATGTTCAATAACTAAGAAATAAACTAGATTACCCATCCAAAATGGAACTTCTGATGCTTCTTAATAAAGATACGAATAGATTTGCACCTATCTCAAATTTCAATTTCAATTTCAATTTCAATTTATTTGCTTATAGACTCATACAAGTTTCAAGCATCGTCAAGAATCATAAAATATTTACCAAGAAGTTCACCATATCAAAATTCAGCTGAGGATGTTAGGAAGGTCCTAATGAAACGTGTTCTAGGTAAATACTAGCAATAAATGGAGTATCAAGTACTAGCTAGACACAAAATTATATTAAATTTTTGTTTGTTAATGATACTGTCCATTGCCAGGATCATATCAGTGCCACCAGTGTGCCAAAATTTCGTCTTGTAGCAGTTCTTTTACATGCCTTTAAATCTGCTGACATGGAGCTGTTGTTTTTAAATACACCTAGAAACCACTTGATATTGACTATATTAGTTACATCAAGATGCACTAAATAAAATCCAACTACTAGTCAGTTTTCTTTCTCAAATGGAAAAAACCTTTCACCATAAGTTATTTTCTTGAAAATGTCATTCTTTCAAGATAATCAGCTAGAGCATTTTTTAATAAAATGGTGTTACATATGCCATATGAGTGAAAGAACTTATTCCTAATATTGCATTACAGAAAAGAGAAGATATCTGTATGGGAAGTGGATGGTAAACGCTACAAACAGTATTGTCAGAATCTCTGTCTGCTGGCCAAGTTCTTCCTGGACCACAAGACACTGTACTATGATGTGGAACCTTTCCTCTTCTATGTGATGACCATCTGTGATTCCGAAGGCTGCCACATCGTCGGTTACTTCAGCAAGGTAAGTGACTACTTTTAATTATGGTTAACTATAACTTATAACCAGGAGAGGGTGTTTGCTTTCCCTTTTAGGTGCATATTGTCACCACGGTGTGAATTTACCCCCTGATCACAGACTGTGTATCTGGACCTTGATGCATCTAAGGCCACCCTCCTCCAGACAATAGTCTAACCAATGCTTGAGACGAGGGGATTGATGAAGTTGTGCTATCAGTAAGCAGTTACAATTGAGTTGGGTTTAGCTGAGTGCAGTTCAGTTGTGATTTCAACTAAGCTGGTTTGAAGCAATAATTAAAGTGTGTTTAGCAGTAATTGGTTGTTTTCATTTGTTACATTGGTGTTACAAAACTGTGATACAAAAGCTACGTTTGGAGACTTCATTTGAATTGGAAATTAATTGGTCTTTCACACTAGCCGTGTAGGACGCACTATGAAAGCGTAGAGTCAGACTGAAAAATTCAATGCCATAGCCAGGATTTGAACCACAGATCTTCTGGTTTCCGTCCAGCCGCTCTACCATTGAGCTACTATGACCAACGTGCCAACATGACATTAAATTCTCCAACTGACTCATGTTTTTCCCGGTAAACCACTAGGAGTTCTCCTAAACACATGAGACAACTACCTTAATGGCGACTTACTATGCTGTAAGTACTTTAAGGCCCGGGCTTTATAGTTCGGACCACTATTAGGTACAATTAATGGAAATTAATTGTTCTTTCACACTAGCCGTGTGTAGGACGCACTATGAAAGCGTAGAGCCAGACTGAAAAATTCAATGCCATAGCCAGGATTTGAACCACGGATCTTCTGGTTTCCGTCCAGCCGCTCTACCATTGAGGTATTATGGCCAATGGAAACCAGAAGATCCGTGGTTCAATCCCGGCTATGGCATTGAATTTTTCAGTCTGGCTCTACGCTTTCATTTGAATTGTTGAAGAATGGAGAACATGAAATTTAAATGACATTTTTTATGGAAAAGATGGGAAATTAAACAACAGTGGTATGTAGAATAAAAAGAAGTATTTCAGAAAGTGGAATGCCATTGTTATTAAAATTAGGCAATGAGTCAACCTTGTATACACTTTTCTCCACTTACAAGTTTTTTTATAAAGACTAGTTTCTGGGACCTTCTTTCCTACCCTCAGTTCTGTGGTCAACTGATGGCACAACTGGTGTCTACTTCTGGCTTGGTGTTGTGCTGCCATCTGATAATCTGGTAAGTTTGATGATGTCATCCACGGTGGGAATTTCAAAATTCATCAGGAGGTTCTGTTTTTTAGTAATGAATATATTTTCCCAAATTTGCAATTCTAGAGGTTTCTTTTCCTGTTTGATCAATTCTATTTCTTCCTTGATGTTGTGATTCTCAGGCCAAAAGTGATGTGTTATGGCATACTTGTCCATGTGTATCAATTTAATATTTCTGAAGTGTTCCTTCATTCTTGTTTCTAGATTTCTTTTAGTCTTCCCAATGTACATCTTTCTCGCAATCCTGGCAGCTCATTTGGTAAATGCCTGATAACTGAGTTTCTGGTGTGCTATTTTTCAGAGGATGGTTTAGTAAGTGTGAATGTTGTCCCTCAAAGTATAAACTTGAAAGAAGCGTGGAGACAGTGAAGCACAACTTAGCACAAAAGTGAATCGAGAAAATATTGACACACTGCTTCACTCACACTGTTTTTTCACAGGACATCTTTCAAGAGCATTTGCTCTTATCATCAGAATCGAGTCCCAGCTGATGATAAGAGCAAAAGCTCTTGAAACATGTCCTGTGAAAAAACAGTGTGAGTGAAGCAGTGTGTCAATATCTTCTCGATTCACTTTTGTGCTGTGAATGTTGTGTTTGTTCTGAGGGGCTACTTTTATGTCGACAACAGCTGATGATGTTAGGAAGATCCTAACGAAACGCATTCTAGGTAAATACTAGCAATAAGTGGAGCATTGAGTATTAGTTCGACTCAAAATTATATTTATGAAGTAAACTGAAAAATGGAGCTTAATGTTACTTTAGCATCTTATTTGCAGGTACACAGCATTGTTTGAATTCCTCACAAAGTAGAACTGGTTAGAAAGCAGGAATTTATTTAAATCAGTTTTTAATTTTTTAACTGACCCTATGTTCCTCAGGTGTGATGTTAAGGTATTAAACAATTTTAGACAATTGTATTTAAAAGGCTTTTCAAACAGTTTTGTTTTATGACTAGGGATATGCAGCTTATTTTTATTCCGCATGTTATGAGTGTGAATTTCAGAATTTGTGACAAGATGATTTACGTTAGATTTCCCATATAGTAGTGAAACTACTTGAGTCGACAACAGCTGATGTTGTTAGCAAGATCCTAACGAAACGCGTTCTAGGTAAATACTAGCAATAAGTGGAGCATTGAGTATTAGTTCGACTCAAAATTATATTAATTTTGTGCTTCATTGTATCATAGTCCTTACACAATGGAATTACTTCATAAACTTTGTTCTCTCTCTCCTCCCTCTACTTTTGTGTAATTTTTCTTTTCACATAATATATGTTATGAATACTGCACCAAAACTTTAATGCTGTGTAAATAATTTATGTATAAAATTGGTTTATATCACTTTTGCAAATGTTTAAAATATGGCTGCATTTATTGTGTTACTATATGTTTTTCTGTAATTTTGACGTGTCTAATAACAAGTATATGTTTCAAAGGATGAAATAAATACTATACTATAACAGAACCTCATGATGAATTTTGAAATTCCCGCCGTGGATGACATCACCTAACTTACCAGATTATCAGATGGCAGCACAACACCAAGCCGGAAGCAGAAACCAGTTGCACCATCAGTCAACCACAGAAATGAGGATAGGGAAGAAGGTCCCAGAAGCTAGTCTTTATAAAAAAGTTATAAGTGGAGAAAAGTGTATACATGGTTGACTCATTGCCTAATTTTAATAACGGCAGTGTACTTCATGATGGAAGAAATGAAGGCAAAAATGAAGGCTTTAAAGGAAGAAATCAAGACAAATATTCAAGATCAGGGTTAGGGAATTCAAGTGGACGGATAACATTGTCGCCACCTTACTTCACTTTTTGTGCACGTTGGTAATATACAGCGACTCCACTTCTGCATAGTCATAAATTGTTTAAGAGTTGAGACATTAATGTATTATTGTATTTAGTAAAGAAAATATAATTGCTAACTTTTAGTGAGATCAATGTATTTATAGTTCTCCAAATATGGTTTTTATGTGTTACAAGCAACCTTGAAATTCAAGGAAACTTTCATTTGTTACTAATGACAATGTTACTGTCTGAGATACAGAGACCATAGTTAATCAGGTATTTATTTTCTCACTTAAAATATCATTGACCTCCTTCAGAATTGAACATGCACTGAGCCACCAAAGTCAAAACGATTTTATTATTAGTTGTATAGAATTATATTACGCTGCAAGTTATGTTTATTAACCGCTTCACCGATGGCCATTTAAACCCTTCAGGGGCCGGAAACGGATACCCAATAAACAGAACAAGACATTTAAATTGTTAAATGCTGTGAAAATGCATCATAAAACGAAACAAAAACTGGTTTAAAATCCATTAAAGGCAGTATACATCTACAGTAACAAAAAAGTGGAGACTACAGTAATAAATCATTCAAATTTCACTTCTTTGTTTCAATGTAGCAAAAGCCATTCTTTGTGCCGAACTCGCCTAATATTTCAATCATTTTGTTTTGTGTGTATACGAACGAATGAATGTATGTATGTATGTATGTATGTATGTATAGCTATGCAAGCGACTTCTTTGGTTCAAGTTTAGTTTATGCTATACCAAGCAATAATCATACGAGTATATGTTGCGTTACACTGGAAAGAAAACTCCCTGTCAGCATCTGTTATTACAGTGTTTCTCAACCAAGGTTTCTGGTAGCCTTATGCAGCTGTTTTGGCTCAGTATTTTAGTTATTTATACTCTCTCTGTGTTCAGAGTGATTTCTTATAGCTATCAAGAGCTAAATGAAGGCACATTTGAAATTGTTAAATTTCAATGTTAACCATGGCTTATCCCCGTAATGTAGCAAATAAATTACCTTGCGTATGATGTATACAGGCTTCTGATATTAATGTAGAAAATCTTGAATATTTGTTGTGCGATTATGAAGATGTTTAGGATATAGGTAGCAGTGATGTGTACTGGTCTACAGATGGCATGTTAGCTACTCCATTGTTTGGGGGAAGTGGCGGGTCAAATATGGGTGATGTGGATCAGTTATTACTAGCTATCCCTCTTTATGAAAAACAGTTAAATGGTAAATAAAGTATTTTTATACCACTGGATGTAACCATGCACAATTGTTTAGTAATTTTCAGAGCTCTAAATTCATGCAAGACATTCATCTACCTGTACTTGCGCTTATAAATAACTCGTAACCTAATTGAGTATTATAATACTCAGAGGTAAGGGGTAAGAAATTCACCATGACATCACCCCTCATACTTGAGAGAAAACACTTTCCTAAAAGCATACCACCCACAACCAAAAAAGTTGCAACCATTTCGAAAATGTTTAGTGTGTTGCAAAAAAGAAGTTCGCAAGGAAACCAATATTATTTGGTGTGAAAATGCAGATGTGCCCTAGGGTGTTTATCGAGGTTTGGAGGTGTAAAATTCAAAAAGAAACCTTTAAGGGTATGTTTACATCCCTTATAGAACTAATATAAATTTATTGTAAAATAGGAAGATTAAAATAATTGGCATTAAATGTTCATTAAATGCATGTATGTGCAGGACGTCTATACACGTCCGTATCGGTTTGGGGCATTTTAACTTGGACATGATATGACGTCCATTTTGGTGAAACCAATCATTTACAGCAGCTAAAGATTAACCAATAAGTTAATTCCAGAATTGACTACTATTTATAAGTAAACAATACTTGAAAATATGATACTTTTTCCAACTTTCTCAACATTTTTCATAGTGAAGTGAGGTCTAATGTTAAAATGTACAATAAAACAAGCAGATACACAGCATAGCAAATAGAACAATTACAGTACAGGGTGTATATAAATGAATATCGGTGTTTTAACTCTTTATAATATTTATTACATTAAACTTACAGTTATAAATGATATGTCAAATGAAAAAGCAACCCAAACAATTTTGTTTGTTGGCACCAGTGCGCATGTGCGTATGTGCGTGCAATGTTTCTGCAGCAATCCGCTAGACAGCAGTAGTAGCAAAGATGGCGACCAGCAAACAGAAAGCGTTTTGTGTTTTGCAGTTTGCAAAGACCGAATCTGTAGTTACTGTGCAATGTGCATTCCGCATTAAATTCAGTTGTGATAATAACATTCGTAGATGGTATCATCAGTTTGAAGATACCGGCTGCCTTTGTAAAGGGTAGAGCACGGGACGACCAAGAGTAAGTGAACAGACTGTTGAGCGAGTGAAAGAGTCGTTCACTTGTAGCCCAAAGAAATCAGTCCGGAAGGCTAGTCGTGAATTACAAGTTCCTGTGTCAACGGTTTGGAAAGTTGTAAGAAAACACTTACAGCTACGTCCTTACTGTTTACAGTTATTACAGGCTCTAAAACCGACAGACCACGGATTACGTGACAACTTTGCAAACAGCATGTTGTTTCTTGATAATGACGATTTTATGGATCATGTTGTCTTCAGTGATGAATCAACCTTTCTCCTCAGTGGACATGTTAACACTCATAATGTGCGCATCTGGGGCTCAGAAAATGCTCACGAGATGGTACAAATGCAACAAGATTCCCCTAAAATGAATGCCTTTTGTGCTGTATCCCAGCGAAAAGTTTATGGGCCTTTCTTTTTTGGTGAACCTACTGTAACTGGCACTTCTTACCTTTATACACTAGAGCAATGGCTCTTCGCTCAGTTGGAAGAAAATGAGCCAGAGAACTTCATTTTCCAGCAAGGTGGTGCACCATCTCACTGGCATAACGAAATATGCGATTGGTTGAATGTCACTGTACCCGAGCGCTGGATAGGCCACAAGGGCCCCAATGACAGGGCTTGCTATGCATGGCCTGCACATTCTCCTGACCTAATGCCATGCGATTTTTACCTTTGGGGCTTCATCAAGGATCGTGTGTACGTGCCTCTGCTACCAGCTGACCTCCCTTAATTAAGAAATCAGACTGAAGCAGCTGTTGCTACAATTACTGAATACACACTTATCAAAGTTTGGGAAGAACTCGACTATAGACTTGATGTGTGCCGTGTGACAAAGGGTAGTCACATTGAACATTTATAAGATTCTTGGTAAAACCGTTTGAGTTGCTTTTTCATTTGACAAATCATTTATAACTGTAAGTTGAATGTAATAAATATATAAAGAGTTAAAACCCCGATATTATTTATATACATCCTGTATTTTGAATCTAATTTCTTTTTCTAACATCGAGAATATGATTTCTTACACCGCACCGTAACCTTAGCTCTAAAGTAACACACACCACCTATTGTTTCTATGTTTTTCCTTTTGCATAACAGGAGAGCAAACCATTTTGGGTAAATCAGGGTATTAGAAGTGGTAAACTATGAGAAATGTGTGATGCACTCAAAATGTTTGGTATCAGTTCCCGGCCCTTGTTCAAGATGAAGATGCAGCTGTCAACAAAATTCAAGAAAACACTGACTGGCCTGAAGAATCACATGGAAGACCTGCAAGTAAAGGTGAAAGACCTTGTCCAATGCTTTACTGTCCTGGAAAGAACAGTGGAAAGTAGTGCAGGAATTGGACATCAGGATGGAAGAAATATTTAGTGAAAGACTTAAAGACTTGAGGGTCGAGGCATCAGAACATGACAAATCTTGACATGTCAAGCTATCCAAATACGATGGTAAGGATGTAAACCTTCAAAGTCTTCCTCTGATGGTCAGTGGAGAAGGAAGGCGCACAGGTGATAGTCAGCCTCTAGCAACAACGGCAGAAGTTTTGATCGCAATCCAAAGCTGGTGGTGTCCAGAGACATCATACAGAATTTCAGCAATCATCGCAAGGACTAGCCTGTTGTAAATAGCTCTAGTCAAGGCTGTAATAACAGGAGAGACACTGCTGCAGTTCTCCCTGGCAGTTTAACAGGTAATAAATGAGACGGATGAACCTTGCCAAGGTTATGTGTCCCTCACAAGTTCAAAGTTCATTGAGGAGTGCTGATAAGCTCTAGAAGGGTTAGCAGAATATAATAGATTCATTCTAGCATCGGTCCTTTGCCATTCTGGAGCATATGAAAATGAAATGGCAGACAGACTGGCCAAGAGTTAATCACAGACGCTATTTATAGGCCCAGAACCTGTCTTAGGTATTACCAAATTAATGATAAGATGTATTTATTAAGCTGGATTCAAAGACAGCATATAGAATACTGGAGCAAAATCCAGAAACAAAGGCATGGAAAGCTAATAATGCAACAACCATGTCCTGTAAGCAGTCCTCAAATTAACTAGAAAGCAGATGAGACTCATGGTAGGCCTGATGACCATACATGGAAACTTTCAAAAACACCTGAAAAAAAAATAGGGCTTTCCCAGAACCCTATATGCAGGATGGAGGAGGAAACAGTGTCTCATTTAATATTCCAGGATGAACCACTGGAAGTTAGTAGATACAACCAATTTGGAACTTTGGATCCAAAGGAGATTGTATCCAACAAGAACCTAATCCATGGACTCGTAAAAATTATTATACCGGTGCCATCCTTAGTTTATATGGTGATACATACAAAGCGGGAAAATTTATTACTTTGCTGGCAACTATGATAAGAGGGATTAAGATGAAATGCATTAGACGGGCTTGTTTAACGATTCAGACATGTTTTAAGCTAAATCTCAATGTAAAGTCATATAATGTGATGAAGAAAGTTTTCACATTAGGATTAGGCAAATTTGTACTTTACTTTGGAAAGTGAAGACAGTCAATTTCTCTTCTTTCGGCTCTCCTCAACATATTAATTTGTTACACAGAAAATGAAGCTAGTTACAGTGGAGTAATAAATATTATACAAATAAAAATATTTAGTAATTAACTTCCACTTATCTTAAGAAGTTGATGTTAATACTTCTATCTTCTTTTATCTTTTTTATCTTTTTCGATCTCGTATAAAGAAGATAGAAGTATTAACATCAACTTCTTAAGATAAGTGGAAGTTAATTACTAAATATTTTTATTTGTATAATATTAATTTGTGTTTGGCATAATGTTGCTACAGGAGCTGATCTTTACAAGGTTTTTGAAACTAGGATAATATGGTATTAATACAAACATGAATGATTAAACTCACCTGTTTCACACAAGGCTAACAAAAAATTACTTTCCCATCTGTGCTGAATGATGGATCACCATTTATCCAATGTTTAAGAAGTACATTTCTGTTGCTTCTCTCTTTTGGCATATTTGCATAGGAAACTGATCTATGTATGTATTTGAAACACTGCTTACAGAATGACCTTTCCATTTCCCACATAAAGAGTGGTCATTTGTCAATCCATTGAAATATCATTTAGCTGGTGTTTGTGTGAATTCTAAGATTTTTCCATGATGTCATTAGTGCATGACAGATCTATAAGGCAGATACCTACCTGGCTAATCACCTTTTTGTATATCCAATGTGCAGCAGTAAGAAATTCCTCTTCCCTGAAAACTTCACATTGAAACCAACAAATGCAAAAGCTGTTGTCACAAATTACAGGCAGAAGAAATTGGCCTAAAAGCCAGTTTTAAGCACTAATAAGCAGAAAAGGTACAAACGTATGAAATAGGCATTTATAGGCACTAATGAAACTAAGAAATTAGGGAAACGTGCTTATAACTTAAAAGCCTACGTTTCTGAACACAGGAATAAAATAGGCAAATAGGGCAAAATCCAGAATTCTGAGTAATTAGCACTATGAAAAGTTTGAGAGCACTTAGTTCAAGTTATGACACCAGAGCAGAAACCAAATCTCTATCTTCAGTGGAAGATTCAATTTTGGCAGTGGAAATAGGAGTGACGGTTTGGTGCTGTATAGTGCAGTTGTCTTTCTTGTGTCCCTTTTCGCATTACACATTCAGAATACATTAACCTATAACATTAATGTTAGCATACTTCTATTATAGTTAGTATATTTATTTTAATATTAGTGTTTATCTTTAGTAATAACATAGTGAATTATGTCTTCAAAAATAGGGAATGAACAAGTGATTTATTAAAGTGATTAAGTGCACCAATGGTGCAAAAATTGCCATAAAAAGTGTGATATACAGTTATAGCTAATATGGAAATAGCTAAATACACTTTGCAGTATATTGTTAAGGAAGTGAAAAATGTTGATGAAGGCAAAAGGCACAGTTTAATAACCTCGGAAATTCATGTTCTAAAAAGAATATTTCAGGAGAAATCTGTTGTTTTAATGAAGACGTAAATAATCGTAAAGAATTTCCATGTGTATCATAAACAAAGGCTAACATAAGCAGTTCTTCAAGAGGTAAAGTATTGCACCAATTTTGTTTGGGAGAAAAGAAAAGTTTAGTCATCTGCTGGGAAAGATAGACTACAAGCATAATCTTAGAATAAATGATTGTAATTAAATAATTTGAAGAACCGAGCGGGATAGCTCAAGTGGTTTCTTCTGTGACCCACATTCGGAAGGCCCGTGTTGGATTCCTGTGGCCGACCTACATTATCTATGGTTTTTTTGGGGGATGTCCCGGGTTGCCAGGCGAATGCTAGGTAGATTAATTACATCCCCCAAATTTCCTGTCCCTCCATTTCATCTCCATTATCATTTCATGTGTGTCATCTGGTGGTCTCGTTCAGGGTAGAAGTGTTAGCGAGTGTTTCGGAGCCACCCTCTGTCTCCTCTCGCCTCATCCTTCCTGCCGGGGATGTCCCACTTGGGACTTAGGTACAATAAACCATAGGTTTCGGTGCCAAATCCCCTCCATAGTAATCCTAATCCTAAATAATTTGAACATATCTTTGCATTTAAAGATTCCATATAACAAATTATAATAAGTATGTCAATTTACATTCATTTTGATAGATGGAAAAAATATAGACAGTTGCCTTATTTTGTATTTAAAAAAAAAACTGAAGTAAGTAGTGTAAGAATGAATATCTGGAGTTATTACCAGATTTTGGGAGGTCTACAGTGGCAGTAGCGGTGGCAGCTGCAATGGAGATGGCATCTGTGCCGGTGTCATCCTTGTCCACATGAAGGCCGCATGTCACATAATTGGTGGCCATAGCAAAAGTTGGTAAAGCTTTAGGAGTATAATACAAGTTGGGTCATGGAAACCTGAAATAAAATAAAATAAATAGTATAAGATTCAAATTAAAATTTTATTTCTGTAACATTAAAATAGCATATTGAACGTGATTTCCAAATAGGACATCTCTAAATAGCTTCCTTTACTTAGTATACATTGTTGTAATCTGTGGTGCAGATTCTGTATCACTGATTACAACATGTCGTTTGATATGATTGTAATTTACTCCTGTATGGCCTCCTTGAGCTCATTAATGTTCTTTGGTTTCCTAATGTATATTTGAGATTTGAAGTAGTCCCAAAGGAAGTAGTGCATACTAACAGATCTGAGAATGTGCGAACCATGAAATGTCTCCTCTTCTTGAAATTGCTTTGTTTGGATTGCAATTATTGCAGTGGACATATGGCAGTATGGGTTGTAACCCCATCTTGTTGAAACCAGATGGTGTTGAGATTAATTCCGCAATGATGCAACTCAGGAGTAAGGGAGTCCCCCTAACATCTCTACGTATCACTGTTACAGCTCTATCATTCTCTTAAAAAAAAAAAAAATGAGGACCTGTGATTCCAAAACTTGCAATGCCACACCAGACTGTTACATGCAGACTTTGAAGAGAGTGCATAAATAGCTGTTGTGGATTTGAATCGCTCCTATAGCAAAAATGTTTGTTCACCATACCATTTAAATGAAAATGAGCCTCATCACACATTAACAGGACCATAGCAGCATTAAAGAGTTCCCAAAGTTTTCACAAAATGTAATTCAATTAGCTTTATCATAATCTTTTAACTCTTGAACCACAACCATCTTGTAGGGATGCAAACGTAATGTTTGTGCCCAATTGTCCTAAAACTTGTCCATGTTAACCGCAACGCAGCAATGTGTTTTCTTGATGAGAAACTAGGACTCATTCGTATTGCTTGTCTGATCGTTTCAATATTTTCTGGTGTTCTCACAGTTACTGGACTTGGTGGTTTCTTCTTCACTGCAGAAGCTGTTGCTCAGATATTCAGTATCCATAACTTGATAGTTTTCCTACTAGAAATGTGGCATGACGTGGGACATTAAAGTGACGTGAAATAATCGTTATGTAAAGTCAACAAAGTCTCCATTTTTAAAAGAGGTTTCCACTGCAAAAGCATGATGCTCTGCAATCCATTGCTCCATTTTTACAACAATGTCAAACATTGGTCTTCCTTGTGATAGCTCACGCTTTCATTTACTTGTTATATTTACTGACTTATTTAAACATGAAAATTGTCAGGTTTCTGTGGTCCATCTTGTATTTCTTTTAATTTCAGGAGATGAAAATGGATTCTTTTCCAATGCTGTCATGAACAAACAAAATTGCAGCTTAGGCAAAATTTTACCATTGTGCTACATTATTACTTAATTTAATTCAACCAGCTAGTTGTTTTAGTTTTTGAAATTTTGATGAATAATAGTATAAATGTTATTTTTTCAGCACCGTCGTAAAAGCAAGCATGAGCCAAATGCAGATTTTGAACTGGTATAATTTTTTTTCTCAGTTTCAAACTAATGCAGTATCGCAATACAAACCAAATTAACCAATGCGAAATGCATAGCTCAAAATATTACTTTTATCTAGGTGTGCTGATTAAAAAATAAATACATTCTACATTTTATTTTGCATTATTCAAGCATGATGCCCATAGTGGTTGCTTCAGAAGTATTTGCAGATATTTTGTGGAATGATAAATTAGGCTAAAAAATAATTTAATGTAGTGCAAACTTACAGACTTCATTGCATAAATACAGAACTGTGTTTTATATATATATATATATATGCATTGCAAACTGCAGTCATGAAGCAGTGTGGTACATTTATATTTTCATAGCCATGATCTTTGGAATGTCAGCACTGAAAAAGTTTATGCAGTACTCGTTTAGTACATTATGCTTTCTTGCCATTCACTGTGTGACAATTGTACAACACATTTTATGATAATACATAAAATTATTACTCCATTACCCAGTTTCTTATTGTCTTGCTTGGTCAATGCCGACCGTAAATTCTAAACTAGTAAAATCTCACTGACTGAATCCGACCTATCATACTCATAAAATCAGTGCTCAATTTGGTAACACAACCTAAATGATAAATTATAGAAAAAAAGCTCAGATAATGGGTATACAATTTGGTTTTGGCAGGAATAGAGTTTAACAATGGACAGTAAAAGCTTAATACTGTTTTTAATTTACACTTTTAATATACATTTGGTATTTACTTCAGTTATTAAAATCATGGTAGAAGTTCAAAGCCACATATAACATTGCAAAAGTAAGTACTTATTTTATTTCCCCATAAAAACTATCAAGATATTCAAACCACATTTCCTGTATCTTTAGTTCATCATGTGTTCTATATGTGCACCTAATTTTGTTTTCATTTTTTTAAATTTAATTATTAAAAGTAGTAAGTAGTAATATTTAATTGATTTACCCATTTCCCAAAGTAATATTTAAGAATACTGACTCTCCAAATATCAAAGGGACAAATATTATGAAGTAAATACTAATACGTAGCATCTATGGCCATGTGAATCCCAGGGGTAAGAAATAAACACCTTACTTGATTTCATAGGAATTCACCATTTATTCAATGGATATATTAAGTCTTGTTTTAAGCTGTGCTTCTATGTAAGCGTAAGCATTAAATTGGCATCCAAATTGCATTCATGTTTTTCGTTATGCTTGATGTATTTGTTTGCAACCAATGGCAATAGAGTGGCTTACCTTTCCACTACTTCTCTTACTTGTCAACAATGCTTTATTAAAGACTGGTTGTGATGTGTGCAGTACACTTACAGCTTCAGAGTATGTACAGTCGAAAATAGGCTGTTACATTCTTCTCTGATTGAAATCAAACTGCGGTTGAAATCATTTCAGTATTTGACACTATACTGTCCAGCAACGCAAAGAAGGTCCCTGAAAGGTATGTGCTGCCTTACACAGTGGGACAAGGACAGCGAATGTGTGTGGCAGAGAACGCCTGCTACACAAGGAGCAGACCGTTAAAACACATGCACCCTATTCATTCTGTACACTAAATACGAGAAGATTCATTCACAAAAGTAGAAGCCGTCAGAATGCTTTTGAATGGTCTGTAACTGTACTGACATGGGGTGTCATAAACCTGTCCAGGGAGACTGTGGGAACCTTCGCCAACGCCCCTGTGTCTCAGGCCGCAGAGACTATCTTTCCTGTGGAGGACAGTAGTTTCTAGTTATACCTTAGAGAGCACTAGAAAAGTATTTCAAAGTATTTCATTTGCATACCAGCTTGCATTCAACGAGAAATTGTGTAATTTTATGTGATGTTTACACTGCGCTTTAGCATACTAGCATTTGATTGGCAACTGCCCCTCTGTTCACACTTGGTATCAACACTGGGGATTACCGTATGAACGCTGAAAACTTTTCTAGATAAGCGATACACAGCACTGCTGGTGATACTGTTAGACCGAAAGATACTGCAGTTTCCATTATAATTAGAGAAATTGCCTTTATTAGAAATAATATATCATTGTCATTATTATTATTATTATTATTATTATTATTATTATTATTATTATTATTATTATTATTATTATTATTATTATTATTATTATTATTATTATTATTATTATTATTATTATTATTATTATTATTATTATTATTATAAATAACTCTGGGAGATATTCCCAATTCTGTCATTACCCAGTTCTGTCATTCTAATAGATAACGCTACCTGTTACATTGTACAAATAGAGAAGTCTTCCAATGACAACAGCTAGAAAGATGCTATGATGGAATGGTTGGATGCCAGAAATATTAAATATGCAAGATATTTGCTGTATATTCAAAGAAAATATGTTTATTGGTTTCTTTTCATTAAATTGGAAATTGGTAAAATAATTTAATTTTGCCTCCTTTAAATGTTAAAAATATTAGATCCAAAAATATATTTCAACTAAAGTTCTAGCTAAATGCAAGTTAAATTATCTTCAGTTTCCTGTAATGTCTCGTATTTTGCTGAAGATACGATTGCTGCATCACTAGTATATAAAATGAGCTGCTGATTTGTTCTAAAAAATAATTATGCAGTCATCATTAGATCACTTGTAAAAATCTGATGTGTTAATTCACAAACTTTTTCTGCCTAAATTTATTTTAATAGTGCTTTTACAAACTGTTCTAACAAAAGCTTGTGTTTTATGCACATCATGTTAATAGAGGTAAATGTTTCCATTAGTGGTTTCATCTGATAAAATTCCAGCACATTGGCAGCACTGTTAGATCCTTCCAAATGACAGCATCATTAACAAATTAATTATTTATTTATAAATGGTTTCTCTACATGTTATGTTGTAAGTTCAAGAGAATACAGGAAACTTGAGTGATATTCAAATGTTTATGAAAGGGATATGCTGGCTTTGAAATTCCTTACCTTCTGTATGATCACGAGAAACAAGAATGATGACTATACCTTAAAAAGTTATACAAAAATTCCTTTATATTCAGCCTTCTTTAATCCATATTTTGGTTTTATCTGGATTTATTTTTTGCTTACTTACAAGTGGCTAACAGTATTGATTTTTAAGTGCCCCAAAATATTTTCCCTTCCCGTGTTGTTTATCTTATTACTTCCACTTCCTTCTAGTCTGGGTAGACAAGGTTTTATGTATGAATTATTGTGATCAAGAAAAAAAAAATGTGTTAGAAATGGTTTTATTTATGTATTTATTGTTATCTGGTTAATGCTTCAAAAATTACAGTTTACATAATTTGGGAAGTTTAGAGGTCTACATTTTTTGTAATATATTGTCTATTTCTTACAATTCAGAACTTAAATAGTGAAGAGGATTTTACAGGCCATTAAAGATGTACAGATGGCACACCTATATAAACCATTGTTATGGTTGGCTCCAAACAAAAGTTGTTTGTAGATTTTGAAACGTTTGTGTAAGATTAAAAAAAATTTAAAAAGTTTGTATACTATATGAAAGTGATTATTGATGCAAGAAAAACTAGAGACATACATTTAAAGATGGAAAAATCAAGATATAACTGATTATAGAGTGATTACTAGAGGGATGGAATCAACATCCAGAAGACGCTATAAGAAATTTTCTATCACAAGAAAGACGTGTTTTTGATGTTGTTGAAGGTTGTACTTTTTTAATTTATTATTTTTTTAGTTGAATAATCTTTATAATAATACAGGTGGTGTTATTTAATTAATTTATGAGAAACAAACTCATCAATCCGAACCACATGCAGGAGATTAAGATTTTGTGTTTGCCAACTGCAGTTATGCTGGGCAAAAGAAATTAAAAGTTCATTGCCAAACAGTCATATGTTACAAAGTGATCACAACTCAATGTGGAGCAAATTATTAAAAATAAAGTAAAATAACTTATTGCAATTTGGTGTCCCAATACAGCAAATAGAAAAAATGCAAAATGCAAATAATAATAATAATAATAATAATAATAATAATAATAATAATAATAATAATAATAATAATAATAATAATAATAATAATAATAATAATAACAATAACAATAACAATAACAACAACAATAATAATAATAATAATAATAATAATAATAATAATAATAATAATAATAATAACAATAATAATAATAATAGTAATAATAATAATAATAATAATAATACATATATATGTTAAACATAAATGATATTTTAATGAGAATCATTAGAGTTAGTTTTGGAGAAGTTAAAAATAACAAATTTTCCATGTGAAGGGTAGTCTGTGGTTTAGGGCTTTCTTGAAAATCCTGATTTGCACATGGAATACCCTGAACTTGAATACCAAGTTTGGTAATTATGCAAGTTCATGTTTTTGAGTTAAGATGTTCAGTACACCCTCTGTTGTGCTTTGTTTTAGGGAAGGAAGGGTTCAATAGTGCTAAAAACATGTATTTTCTGGGAAATTAAATTTAAGGGCAAGTCGATTAATAACACTAAACAACACTTACTTATAAATTTCCCGGAACACGGAGGCTACTTTCCTCCATTGTCAAGCGACATGAAATTGTTTAAGGAGAACACAGTACCTCTTCTGCAGTACAAATCTAGAGGAAAGGGGGATGATGGTGCAGCAGATTGTGAAACCTGTGTTGAAAGTTTTCCTGGTACAAGATATGAACAGCTACTTCCTTTTTGATCGTCATGTCTTACATTTTCCTCAATAACAAATATTGCTACTAACTCTGGTAGGTAGGTAGATATCAAATGGTTTGATTCAGACTCAGGTATAGAGTCACGTAGTGCATGTGCATGAGAGGGATAGTGAGTAACTAAAAACAGGTCTGACATGTTGCATTCATATGACTTTCTGTACTCACTCTTTTACAAACTTTTCTTACAGGAGCCATTTGTTTTTTGTCTGTGTCTTGTTAATCCATACTATATAAACTTTCATTACACATACATTTCATTGTAGGATAATAGGATAAAGTGAAAGCCAAATTTTTAAAATATAAAGATTTAGAAATTTAATTTTCTTTGTGACATTGAGAAAAAAATATTGATTTACAAGTTTAAATGTTTGAACATTCACACCAATAACAAAGAATATCTGGAGATTGTTAATGCCATAAAAAACTTTCATAATTCTAAATTGTGTGCTTTATCAATATTTTCAATCTTGTAAGATTTTGTATAACTCTTACAGTTTCCCAATTATTCAAAAATTATTGAGAGCAAAGAGATCTTCAGAGGCTACTCGCAAGTAATTCAAGATGTGTGTTTCGTTTTTCATATAAGTATCTTGAAAAAGCTGTGTTTAAATTAAAATCATTAGAGCTGTTTCTCAGAAAATAAAAAAAGGAAATTATTTTTTCATATGAATAGCAGTTTGGTATAAGGCAATTTTTTAGAACTTTGGAACATATCGATTTTCAGTATTAACTTTGGTATTTATTTAATATTTCATTTTAAACTTATGGTTTCTTTTAGATTATTATTATCTTTTTTTGTTCCCCCCCCCCTTTTTTTTTCTTTGGCAAATGAGTCCATGTAGGGCTATGCAGAGTACTTAGAGACATTTCTTAACTCTTCTATGAATCCAACGTTCTCTCATTCTTTGGCTGTGGACTTTCTTTCTCTTTTCTGTCCACATTGTTTGAGGCTTTTTCTTTGCTTTGTCCTCTTGGCCAACTTGCCACTTATGCATCTTCATTCTAAAGACGCCCCTATCTAGGATATCCTCTGAGTGATTCCTGCCAATTTTAAATCATTTTTTACTTCACCAGTCCACTTCATAGTGTCTACTTGTGCTTTGCTTCTATTTTCGTAAAATTCCATAATTTATTTTGTGAGCCTATTTGAAGTTAATCATTTTTCGATATCTGCTTTTCATGTCAAAATTAATGTGCATTATTATTATTATTATTATTATTATTATTATTATTATTATTATTATTATTATTATTATTATTATTATTATTATTATTATTATTCACTTCACGGCATGGGCAGAGTGCCCGTTCCGTTTCACAATAATTGCTCCTTCCATCTCCTTTTAGGTCTACCAACATCTCTCTTTCCTTGTGGAATGCAATCTATTATTATTATTATTATTATTATTATTATTATTATTATTATTATTATTATTATTATTATTATTATTATTATTATTATTATTATTTTATTATTATTATTAATTATTATTAATTATCATTATTATTATACCTAGAATATCACAAAATATGTGTATTTCTAATGAAACCTCAACATCAAATTTCTGGGCGAAATGTAGTATTTAAAACTTGTATTTCATGGTGTCAAAATATACTTAATTGAATTTTCTCATTCATAATAATCGTTTTAAGGAGAAAAGTCTGTTATGTATATTTACTAGGAAACACATATAACAATTGGAGTATGTCAAATTGTTGGATATGTCTCATGGAAATGTTTAATCTTGCCGTCATATTAAAGTCTCACAAAATGATCCCACTTTGAAATTAATTGGTTGAAATTGTTTGGCTTTTGGAGTTTTCAGAAAGGAAATGGTTTCCTTGTAAAGACAATTCGTTTTCGATTTACGCATCGTTAGTTGAAGTGAAATAAAACCGGAAATGAGTGTAACATTTAGATAATGACTTAAAATGGCACAGAAATTAGGTCTAATTATGTAAAACGGATTGAAACGCTTTTCTCAGCAATGCCAGACGATTAAAACGATAAAAATGTAATCGTCGTAACGCTCAACAGGAAAAAGGGGCCCGTCTTCATGGCCAGTGCTGATGTACAGGAAACAAGAGATGCTTATCGCAATAAGCGGAAGTGATATGGCCCGTCAGGGGTTCGAGCCTTGTTCCATGAGCTTGTTCGCCATTAGAGTGAATTTGTCAGAGAACAAACGGTCATCACAGTAAGGCAAGAGTTGGAAAAGAATTCCATTGAATAAGCCCTTTGAAAAAAGTATTTTTTCGAAACAAAATCTGATGAAATATCGTATCATCCCGCTCATTAGTATCACGTGTTGAAGTGGATTTGGTCCTTAATGTAGACTTATGGGGAGAAACGAGAAAAAAAGTGGAAACTAAGTTTTCTTAAGAATATCGCTCTCAGAATAATAGGGCCCAATGTCGCGTTTTCAGAACTATGTGTAATCCATTCGAGGCTGTTGTAAACATACGTGAGGGGAGAAAGAGAGACAAATATTTTAACAGAACGCTCTTAAATGCGCTTCCCAACTCTATCATCACATACGCGTTTTCTTCCACCAACTTAAAAGCGCCGGCTGTCTCTTTCTCCCCTCCCTTATGTTTACAACAGCATCGTCCTAGTTTGAGAGAGATAATATATGCTGCAGTTGAATCTGTCACATAAACCTGACCACATAAATTTGGAATCTGTTCAAATAATTTCTCTCCTGCCTCCCTCAAACTTGCCACGTGTTAATTGTTCACTACAAACCCAGGCTTCTTCATTTTCCTATCTTTGTTGTCACATCTGAACAATTGAGGTTAATATGTCAGCTGGTATCATTTGCCACAAACCTGTACAGTTTCATTATTGTCTGCTCCTTTCATATGCTTCATTTTTCGTTATATCGTATTTCATATGCTTCTAATTGTCTTTTCTATCGCTGCCTGGGAGTTTACGCACTATACCTACAATACCACAAAGCACCTCGCAGATGTTCCTAGTTATTTCCTCGAGAGCATATGTTTTTATAAGAATTTTTTTTCAATGTAATGTTTTGTCTGACTTTTTGACGTACATTGTCTTGTTTCCCCAAATATGATAAGAACTGTGCTGTATATTCATAAGGATAAAGAAAAACTTCTGGAAAAAACTTGATTCGAATGACTCACTATGAACTTGGATCCTCCGAGATCAAATGTCACCCAGTAAGATGTGAATGTTCCAAAATACAGTTTCTGCTTTGTAGTGATTGTAAAGAAACCGAGAGATTTTTTTTTTTCTACGAATATTAATGAATGCTAATATACAGGCAAAACGTGTTTTATTCGAGGACATGATGTAAGAAATAAAGTTATGTTCGCAGTAAAGTGACATCATGTTTACGTTGTGTGACACGTATGCGTGTGTAGGTAATCAGAGAAAACCCGAAAGGTGCGTGCGTGAACATAGACAGGGTGGGTCCACTGCAACTTTGTGAATGGCTGGCCTGTTGTGCGTGTTTATCAGCCATTAGAAGCCGTCCTCTCCTACTCGCGATCTGGGTTCAGTTCTTGCTGGATCCCAACTATTTGAATTTGAAATGTGAGGGCAGCATGTTGTAATTGTGAGCTAATAGGACAGACAGACGGTCGGTCGGTCGGTCAGGCAGGCAGAAACAAAAGAATATCGATGCAGATCCCACACCTGCCACCAAAGTTTCCCTTCCCAGCCGGAAATTCTTGGATCAATTGTTGGCGTGTGCTAGGGTTGCTAATATATCAGGTGGTACACGACTTGGGAGGAGCTTCGTTTCCAAGAAACGGGGGTGTGCGGTGGCCAGTACACCAGGGGTATACATGCTACCTGTGTGCCAGACTCCCTTCTAAACAGCCAAGCATTGTGTAAACGAACTTCCCTTATATTTCCGTTACTGGCAGAACACATAGGTAATACCATCACGACCTGATCCTAGCAAGTATGGAGTTGATATATTATACACAATAATTTGAAGAACATGTTCGCACTTTCAAAACTGTTCAAATCCAAACAAAATGAGTAGTAGTTAGAGGTAAATTCTCTAAATCCTGCAGTATTTTCAAAATGTTGCCATATACTGCTCTACAACAATTACATTCGTGTTTTGAACTTCATGCAGATGTATTTAACATTTTTGAGAGAAAAATTTGACTTGTGTTAATGTTAATTAATCAGATGTTCCACACGATGCAGAAATCGTAATTTGGAACAAATAAGAATGTTACTATATTATTTAAATACTAATGTGTAAGAATTGAATATAGAATTCTTTTCAATGTTCTGATCTGTTTCGTAATTAAAATGTTTCAATCTTTAAACATAGTTTTTGTAATAACTTGTCCTCAGTTGGCAAATTATGTCCTCGCGTGAGTAATTTAAAACTGTAGCAAAAATCATATGCCAGATTCAAATTCGTTCTCAAAATTTATTAGAAACCACATCGCATGGTACAATTTTAATGCGTGAACTCAAACAAATGGAATTGGAAGTAAATAGGGTCATTAGGTCGTGTGTTCTTGGGCATTTAAATCGTCACGTATGTGTCCACATAATTGAAGCTGTTTCAAAGCCCTTTTAGGACATAAAAGCTATTTTAAACTTGTTTTTGGAAATTATTATTAAATTTCGTCCCTTTATTATAAGGAGCCTTCTAATCGAGAGCCCGCCTCGGTAGCGTGGTGGTGGCGAGTCTGCCTCACGTTCAAGAGGTCCCGAGTTCGAATCTCGGTCAGGGTGAGTTACCTGGATAAGGTTTTTCTGGGGTTTTCCCTTATCCTGAAAGACGAATGTCGGGTAACTCTAAGCTCTATGGACCCTGGGCTCATTTGTGCATCATTTCACCCATTCCATTCATCGTCCGATATGACTTAATGTTGGAGGATGTAAAATTACAAAAACAAAAAAAAAAAAAAATCGAATCGAGAGTAAGAGGTTTGAAATTTCAATAGTAAAATGTGGCGTAATTAACCACAAAAGAGCGGGAGAAAATAATATGCTCTTTTAAAATTTTATTTTCCCTGCTACCTTTATAAAGAGAAAAGTGTTGTATTCCACCCAAAAATTCCTTACCGAGATTTCACAGGAAATACGCGTTTTGAGGGTTCTATATAAAATAGTATTTAATATACATTTCTGTATTCATATGTATTTGTGTGTAAGCAATATAATTCAGGCCCGTCTCTGAAGCGTATGTGGTTGCGTGTCTGCCTCACGTTCAAGGGATCCCGAGTTCAGATCTCGGTAACGCTGAGTTATCTGGATAAGGTTTCTTCAGAGATTTTCCCTTATCCTGAAAGATTTATTTCTTCTGAAAAAATGCTTTAAATTTTTTATTAAATTACCATGTGTTTAAGAAGTTGGTGTCCTGCGCCGTGGCTAACGGGCTAGAGCGTTATGCTTTGGTTCCCTGTCACGGAAAGTGCCTGGGATCGATCCCATCCCTGCGGGATGCGAATTTTAGGTTCCGGATATAGGATCGGGGCCCACTCAGCATCCTAAAGAAATTGAGGAGCTACGCTAGGTTGCGAAACCTGGTCTAGAAAGCCAATTTTCCGACTGCGGTTGTGATGCTGACTACATCTTCTCCCCGTATCGGTTGGATGATCGCCCACCTGTGCCTTGTGTATGTGAGCGTGAGCCGACAGTCGGTTTCGCAGAGCGGGCTCTTATGCCATTTGTTACGTTTTTTAAGAAGTTTCCATGACAAATAAAACGTAAACCTTGAATTTTCTGTGAATTGCGTCTGAAGTCATTATTTAGAAGAAATGTTATTTTATTTTGTAGGAAATAAAAACGTACTACACCAAAAATACAGAGCAGTTTGAAGTAAGTGTTTATATGCCATCAGCCACTTCCGAGCTGTTCATTATATAGCAGCACATTCGTGTTGCTATGTAGACAGAAAGCCACAATCAACCAGTAGGTAGGTACGATAAGATACAAAGAACGTGTTTCGTCTCGCTATTAGCCAGATGTCTCCAAGTGATAAGATCAATCTGATGAAATAGTTTATAAATGACACACTGCATTGGCTTGGCTTAATCTGTAAAATATGTTTTTAATATAACGCTTTAATCTTCTGTGCTAATATTAAAAGGAGAGAAAAGTTTTAATGTGCCTATGTGAGAAAGATACCTCAAAAATCACTTAATCGATTTGTATAGTTCTTTAACATTTAAAAGTCCAATTGGTTGTAACAAAGGGCATAAAACACCCGAATTAACTGCAACAGTTAAGGTAAGTGCGGGTCAATCAGATCGATATTTTGAAAATCTTCCACAAAAGCCCTATTTGTCACGTAAGTATGAAAGCTTTTAGCCTACATTGAAGCATATTATGTTAAATGCTAGGTTTTTCGACGAAGAATTTTCCGTTTTAATTTTTATTCCGAGCGGAAACTAATGCTAATCGCCCGCAATTGGAGGATGAATAGGATTGGCATAGCAGACGAATCGGAATGAAAAGAAATACGGTGAAACATTTTCAGTGCATAGTACGAGGGTGGATCAAAAAGTAATGCCTCCTATTTTTTTTTTTTTTTTGTCTCTTTTAATTGCCAAGAAAATTGAATCCAATTTACATATCTTGAAAACTACAACATTGACGATTAATTTGTCACTATTCAATATAATCTCCGTCCTTTTCCATAGTTTTGGTCCACCTTTTAACTAGGGCATGTATTCCAGTGTGGTAAAACACACGGTCTTGCTTCCTAAGCCATTGACGCATGGACGTTTTCACAGCCTCCTCATCTTCAAAATGAATCCCACGATGAGCTTCCTTTAGTGGCCCGAACAGATGGAAGTCTGATGGTGCCAGGTCAGTGAGGTAAGACTTGCCATCCCAATTACTCAATTTCTGCAGTGGTGTAACGGCTGGTGTGTGGTCTTGCATTATCATGCAAAAGAACACCCGCCATAGTTTTTGTTGGGCGAACTCGGCGAAGACGTGCTTTCAGCTTTTTGAGAGTTCTGACGTATTGGACAGAATTTACTGTGCATCCCTGCTCCAAAAAATCAATCATAAGCACACCCTCTGCATCCCAAAACACTGTCGCCATAACTTTCCCTGCCGATCGCTGAGTTTTGAATTTTTTTCCCCCTTCGATGACGTTGTGTGATGCCATTCCTTTGACTGCCTCTTTGATTCAGGTTAAAAAAAATGAACCCACGTTTCGTCTCCAGTAACAATTTTTTTCCAGAAACTCCTCTCCCTCCAAATTGAAGCGCTGCAAGTGTCCGGGGGCTATTATTTTCCTTGTTTCTTTGTTTTGGGCGGTTAACATTCTTGGTACCCAACGTGAAGAAACTTTTGAGTAACCCAGTTGTTGAATAATCGTCATCATACTACCTTTACTGAGGGAGGTAATGCGACACAATTCACCTGTTGTTACCCGGCGATCACCACGAATGATGTCATCGACTCGTTGAATGTTGCCTGGAGTCACTGCAGTCACCGGCCTGCCGCTTCGATTTTCATCTGTCAATGGTGTTTGCCCTTCAGCTTCGTTACAGCGACGAACCCATCGTCTAACAGTGCTGACATCCACCGTTGCATCACAATACACATTTTTTAGCCTTTATGAATGCGAATTGGCGTTTCACCTTCCGCAGTCAAAAACTCAATCACAGAACGCTGTCTAATTCGAATGTCGATGTCAGCCATTTTTGCAGGAGGATGCAGTGCTGCCACCTGTTGACATAGGAAGTTACTACTGCAGGGGATTGGAAAAGAAGGTTTGAGGAATTGCGCCAAATTCAAAGTTTTCACATAACTTACTTATTTAAGGAAAAAGAAATAGGAGGCATTACTTTTTGACCCACCCTCGTAACACATTTCTGCACTTGTATCTTCATATATTTATGCATCTCACATTTTTCACATATGAATTGCTTGTTTCCCACTGTGTCAACACATTTCCTGGTGCAATTCTTTTTTCGCGGCTCTTTTGAGCATCATTTCATCCATTCCATTCACCGTACGATATGACTTAACGTTGGAGGACGTAAATTACAAAAAAAATGAACATGCTGTATGGGAATGCCCACTTACAATACGTCAAAGAACAGCAGCGATGTCATATGTACAGGACCACACCATATATGACATCATAAGGAATAGACGATTTGGTCTAATAAAGCAGCTAACACCTTCTCAATAAAGGCGAGAGAAGATTACATCGGCGGAAGGTACCCTTGAACAAAAATACTCCCGACCAAGTCAAGTTGACATTAATATATAAGCCATGAAGTTAATATAGAATTAGATCATATTGTAACAGTAAGCCAATATATTACTATGTAAATACATTATAGATAGTATTGTCAGTACTCCTAGGGTACCAAATAAAAATGGAAATGTAAACAAATGTAAAAACTATAATAAAGAGTGGAATGAGTCTGGTTTGTAAAATAGGCACCAGACTCCCAAAATTAAGGAGGCCGAGGTCTTGCTGCAGAGCAAGATCTCGGTTTGTTTTAAGTAAAAGAAGATGCTGGCGAAGAAAGATTAGACTTTAAGTTGAGAATGCTATATGCAGTAGAAGATTTGTCATTTCGCAGAATATTAATACGCTATTCAACTTGGAACTGGGAGGTCGTCATCTGTTGTTAGGAATAACTGGTACTATACGAAATTACACTTATAAAGACTAAATGGAAGGATTCGCCGTAAAAATGTTCTAGATCATTAAGGACAGGGTAAGGTAAAGGAAATCAATGAATCACTGGCGTTTAAAAAGCTAACCTATAACGTCGGGCAAACTACTACTGCATTAACAAGACTACTATCTCTGCTACATATAATACGAGAGTAAAAGAAGTATTGTGTGATTTCACAAAAATACATTGTTGATACTCCATAAATAATAAAAACGTCATTTTTAGAAAATGATTTGTGTGTTTTTGGGCAGCATAACCAAAAAACGTAAAGACGGCTAACTACCAGGCTTCGTATTTAAAACAGTGTTAAATAAGACCTGAAGCTTTCCTGGCGACGAATATGCTCACTTTCTTCCCGGGCAACCAGCCAGGTGAAAAGATGATTACATATCAACGTTTCGGGAGTGTGCATCTCTCCCATCATCAGGATATTTATAAAAGGAAGTGGAGAAGGATGGAACTCTTCCATTCCTGAAAATTCTTGTTTCAAAAAACTGACACGGTACACTGGAGCATGCTGTATATCGCAAGCCTACACACACCGATCTCTATCTGAACGCTCATAGTTTCCATCATAAGTCTCAGCGACTGGGAGTTCTCAATAGAGCTTTGTCTATCTCTGATCCCAGCCACTTAAAACAATCACAACACCTGAGACTCACTTTCCGTCAAAACGGCTACTCCGAATATGACGTTGAAGCCTCGATCACCAAAGCTAGGAAAGGGAAACCTCTAATACAAGCCTACCGCCACAGCCTACATCCCGTTTACCGGCAATCTATCCGGCAGAATCAACAGAATTCTCGCCAAATACAACATCAGGACCATCCACAAGCCATTTCCGAAGATTAAGCATCTGTTGAGACCGGTCAAAGACAAACTGGACTTCCAAGTTCCGGGAGTGTACCGCATTCCCTGTGAATGTGGAACACCGTATATTGGACAAACAGGAAGGATCATCGCTACTAGAATAATCGAACATGAACGGAGCATTCGTTTAATGTAACCTGAGAAGTCTGGGCTGGCAGAGCATTGTTTTGTTAATAACCATAGAGCCAATTTTCGGGAGACGACCATCTTTGCAAAACGCAACAGTTACTGGGAGCGGAGAACTAAGGAGGCTTTGGCGATTTCCTCTGAAAGGAGCGCGCTTAATCGTGATGCTGGATTTCAGTTCAGCTCCTCTTGGAAACCGGCCTTAAAAATGGAAATCCGTAGAATTAAGAACTAAAGATCAATACAGCTTGATAATCAAGTTAAGTAGTTACGTTTCTTTGACACAATTTTCTATTCTCACGCCATCTCCTGACCTGGCATTTATTTTACTGAAAACAGTCTTTTGTTTAGTAATGCGAATTTTGATAATATTTTGTCTTTGTTTATAGTTGTGTTATATCCAGTATTTCATTTGTGGTTATAACATTTTATAAATATCCTGATGATGGGAGAGATGCACACTCCCGAAACGTTGATATCTAATCATCTTTTCACCTGGCTGGCTGCCCGAGAAGAAAGTGAGCGTAAAATAGTGGACTTCAAGAATGCAGACTACTCTTTACTTGCAGCACTTTTTGAAATTTATGATTTTTTTCAAAAATGGCTCTTAAATATTTTGATTAAAATATACTTTTGTTTAAGATATTTGCATGGCAATTGAAATGTAAATCTTAAGTTTTCTGGAGATGTCCTCAGAAGTCTTCTTCTTCTGTATGAGTTTTGAGCATCTGGCAAACCACGACAAATAGACAAAATCTTACTAAACACAAAATGTGGATCTCGTTAAAGCACACAATTTATCTAAAAAGATCTTTTTCTTTTATTTTTTTTTTTTCTTGTTCCATTTATACCCCGCCATTAACTACTATGGTCATATCGGCGGCCGTTCTCCTTTGGAACATACCGAAGGTGTTAACTCGTTATCTTTTGGTTTTTAATCATTACATCACGTACACATTCACACTCTCATTCATACTTCCAGACTCTGTGGAAGATGGGGAATTATCTTGGACGGAGAAAAATCCCCACTCCCACCGCCGGGAATCGAACCCGGGACCCCTAGCAAAGATCGTTTTTATGTGAGTGACAAATGAACCATTTCCGACATATACATCTTATTTGTTTAAATTTTTTAGTATTTTCTCAAATGGACGTCGTTATTCATTTTTTCTCTTGGCCATGCAAAGAGAATTGAAGCAGAATCTATTGCTTGCGAGATTTCGTAGAGAATTCTTGATCCTCGTGGATTATCTCAAAGTTCCAGTCGATTCCTGCGAAGCTCTTATCTCGGGTTTTTAGTCTCGGGTAGAATTCTGACGAAATATATTCAATACTTACATATGTAATATATTGAATTCTTTTCAATTTTGGTACAAAACTGATTTTCCTTTATTCTCTTTTACCCTTAAATTACAGGATATTTAACAACGTAGTTATAAAATTATTTTATCTGTGCAATTGAAATATTAATATCAAATTACGTTGATTTCATACGGCGTTTACACAAGTAACACATTCAGTGGTTAGATACTAAAAGACTTTATCCTTTTGTTCCTTAGCAGTTCTTTAATTATTTTTCCATTGCTACGGCGATTTTACGTTTTTTCTTGTTAGTCCACTTTTTCTTTTCGTTTGTTCTTTAATCTCGTTAACAGTTTTACAGTCTGTTTTAGCTAATTTTGTAAATAATTTTCAATATAATTTTAAAATAACATATATAAAAATATTAAATGTCTTGAAGGGTTTGAGCTTAAAAGAACTGTTACAGAGTGGAAAGTGAAAACCATCACATAGCGACCAGTTCTTAAAATATTTGACTGTCACTTAAAACTTGATATGCCCATATTCCGTTGCATCAACAAGAATATTAACAATAAGGTAATGTTCATCTGGATTAACATA
This sequence comes from Mantis religiosa, assembly GCA_030765055.1. Lineage (NCBI taxonomy): Eukaryota > Metazoa > Arthropoda > Insecta > Mantodea > Mantidae > Mantis > Mantis religiosa. Next base: position 139,534,544 of record CM060954.1, on the reverse strand, counting down.
AAGTAGATAGAGCAATGAGATTTTTAAGAATGGTTTGGATGAAAATTACAGAGTCATATGAATGTTTGTTTTTTTTTTTTTTTTTTTTTTTTTTTTTTTTTTTTTTTTTTTTTTTGTCACGGGATTTCAAGTGACGTTGACATTTCTCTTTCAAATTTCTGGATAGAAAGTAAGCAAGCTTTCACCTATTCAGAGTCGTCCTAAATGTTTTCTAGCAGTTCATCGTAAAAGAACTACTTCATCTATACGACTCACGGTGAAAAGAGTGAGTGAGTGAACTTGTTGGACCCAGTGCTGCATCTGTGATTGCGAAGTAACGAATGCTTTTGTATCCATCGTTTTCGAGGCTCGAATGCAGCTCGTATTGAATTCTGCTCATTCCCCCGTTTCTTATGTGGGTGGATGCAGGATCGACTCTACCTAGCATACGGCTGGATGGCGGTGAATGGTCGATAAATGAGTTGCTGATTCGCGCTGAGATTTTTAACAAATCCTTCCAGTTGTTTTTTCAAGCACTTAAAGGTGGAGGAAGTAGTGCATTCTGCCCAACTTCATGAGTCATGTGTTTTAAGGGTTTTCTCTCTTTGACAAATTCAAATATATCTACCGCTTATACATATATTAAATAAACTAATTTTCTATTCATGTCATTCATCATAAATGTTTGTCCAGATATAAGAGCAGGAAGTGCTTCGCTACGTCCAACAAGAAGAATCGTAATTTTTTCAAAAATGGTCCTAAAAAGACATAGGGAAAGAGAATAGTTATTTTGCATCCACGTGGTTTTTTTTCTTTTACTTTTAAATTATTCTTAAAGAAGCATATTCTTCTATCTAATGCAAGATAATCGAGACAAAATTATACAACAAAGAATATTTCGGAAGTTGTTAAAAGTACAAAGTTGGCATTTTGCATAAATTGCATACCTTAACGAGATGTATGTTTTTGTCTGGTAAGACTTGATTTATTTCTTAAAGTTTACCAATAATTAGAAAAATCATTTTGAAGGAAGTAATTTTACAAATTATTCATAGAACATTTATGATATAGTTTTGTCATGTGACTATTTAAGTATATTGTATTTTAATTGAAATCCTTAGAGCTATTTTTGTGACATAACAAGATATATTTCAGGTAATGTGTAGTAGAGCTTTCTTAAAAATCTTCACATGCATGCTGAACTTAAATACCAAGTAGAGTGTTTAAGCAACTCTTCATTTTGGTGCACGGGCGTGCACCTTTTTATAAAAAATGGCTTCTTCTTCTTCTTCTTCTTCTTATTCTTCTTCTTCTTCTTCTTCTTCTTCTTCTTCTCCTCCTTCTTCCTGCTCCTCCTCCTCAGCTTCCTCAGCTTCCTCAGGGAACCTTTAAAGGCATGTATCCCGTGAAATATCAGTGTCGAACTTTTAGGTGGAATACAGTGCACTTCCCCTACTGTACCATAGGTAAATTATACAAAAATTAAAAATATTTTGAACTCAAATTGTTATCTCTGCAAGGGCGATTCAATAAATACCCGTGTTTCAAAATATGTGGAGTTGCTAAGGGAAGTTTGTGATATCATCATGTACTGTCATTTGTTACACATTGTCAAATCAATTTGGTGCTAATTCATGGCTTATTTTGAATTTTACAGACATTTCAATAAGTTTTTCAACCTGTTTTTTGCTAAAATGGAAAAAGTGTAGTATCATTCAGTGATTCGCTTTTTACTTTTAGATGGGAAAACGTGGGGAGATATAAGCGAAATTGGATGCTATTTATGGAGACCTTTTGCCTTCTGTAACAACAATTAGATATTGACATAACGAATTTAAACGTGGTCGAACATCCGTTTTTATCGAGGAGCGCCAAGGACGCTCTGCAGATGTAGTTACCGAGGAGGTCATTGAAACAGTCGAAAGTTCGCGAAGTGGCAGAGGCCATAGATGTATCGACGGGAACAGCAACTCATATTTTGCACGATAAGTTGACGAGTAAGCTGTTGGCCGGATAGGCAGCACGATAATGCCCCAGCACATTCATCCGGAGTTGCCGCCGCCAGACTGCATGAATTGCTTTATGAATCGCTGTCATACCCCTCATATTCTCCTTTTCCCAATCATTAAGAAATGGCTCGCATGATCAAAATTTAGATCAAATGAGGTCATCATGGAGAAAAAAGCATATTTTGCAGAGCTTAACAATTATTTTTGGAGGGGTTAAAAATGGCAGGAGCGTTGAGAGAAGTGTATATACCTAAAAGGGGACTATGTTTTAAAATAAATAATTTGTGTTTGAAAAAATTGGCCGCTTCATTCATAACACGGATAATTATTGAACCGCTCTTGTATGTACTTCCCATACTGTTCCATAGGTAAATGGAACAAAAAGTAAAAATAGGTTTGACACATTGTTTATTATAAGCTATATATGTTTATGCTTTCATGTGACATAATTGAATTACGTTGAATATAATTTCATAGGTTACTCATAGATAGATATATAACCTTTATTCGGTTAATTATAATTTTAGTTGTCCAGTAAACGTAACTAATAAATCAACACACGACATTTCAATTATTGACAGTGAAAAGAAAACGTGTAACTTATTCTCCACTCATCAGTTGAGCTTTCCTTAATCACGAAAATGCTTCAGTTTGGGTAATACAGAATTGGTCAACCAACACTCAACTGTTTTTATCACAAGTCAGTAAATGTATGTAATCTAGAAAAAGCCCTATGCTTTCTAAGGGACATGGGATATAAAATACCACCATTTAAACGCGTACGCTATTAGAATACTAAAAGGCCTCTGTAACTAGAATAAAAACACATTGAAGACTTGACTTGTTTGAGAAAGTCATATAATGGAAAATGGTTGTTGTTATTCTGCAGCAAGTGGCCACGATTTAGCCACTAAAAAAGAAGATTCAGCATAACAAAAGAGAATCCAGTCTCCTTACAACGCTACAATACTATAAGTGCTAAAATATTTTTTGCAATACTTTATTTGTAAGTTAATCATGGTTAACTCGTATACTTACAGTTCTAGTTTTTCGATACTTACGGTACTAGTCGGGCCCATAACGAAGCTACATCATCGGCAACTAAGTGCAGCGGTTGGTTGGTATATATGGCAGGGAAATATTTTCAAAGTGTCAGTGACAACCCTTTATCAGCAACCGAAAGAAGGTGGTAAAGGTCTTTGGAATATAGAGCTAAGATGTAGAGTGCTTCTCTTTAGTCGGAATTATATGCTACAGCACAAGGACTGTACTTTCTCCAGCAAGTGGTTACAATATTGGATTTGTGCCGTGGGACTCGACATCCCACTAGATGTTAGAAGGATTCCGACAACTTTGGACTACATGCGCAGCTATGTGCATGACCGAAGTTATCTACTGACCGCCACTGACTACACCTCTAAGAAAATCTATGAGCGGTTTATGCTTCAATGTAAGGCTCCTGCTATGCGTATATCCCGGAATTGAACAGCGGACACTCACTTTTCCGCTATGTTCTCCAACATCTCGAAACATCTGTCGGCTAGACTCCGATCCGTATCGTTTATAGTGGTACATGACATCCTGGCCACCCCCAGTCGATTACATAGGATACGGCTCTCAGCCTCAAGTAAGTGTCTGAAATGTGATGGGGAGGATACGCTACAGCATAGACTTTAAGAATACCCAGTTGTGGCGCCGATTAAGCGACGCCTCATGGATTATCTACAGCAACTCTGTTTGACCCGATATGTCTAGTGTACCCCACAAATTCTTCTTGAACCGAACTTTGTGATCACTCCACCTGCCAGACATCGGTTTTGTGTGTGGTTACTAGCTCATACAGTGTATTATGTACTGCAATATTCGGAGTATGTGAATCCCTTTGACTGTGTGAGTTATCTGAAAACAGAACATGCTAAGCTCCTTGGTGATAGAAAATCTACCAAGTTTTATAAGGCATATCAATTCTTTTTTGAACGAAGGTAAATGCTAATGTAGTTATTTGGTGCTTTTAGCAATCTCGTTTTACTGTCAAACAATTTTGTTCTCTCATTTGTTTTTGTCCAAAACGTAAATATCAGAATGTGAAACAAATGTACATAAATAAATAAATATATATTTAAAAAAGTCGGAAGTGGCGTAACACCCAACAGCATAATGCTTACGGTACACATAGAAAATGACGTAATGCCCAACAGAATAGTAGCAATTTTGATTTATTATTGCTTTTTACGGTTTTTCAAGTACTGCATAAACTAATTTGCTAACTACAAACTCTTAACTTACATCAGACCTCGTATTCCCAATATGCATTCTCGACCTGATAAGTATCACTATTGTTAGAAAGCAATCTCCTCATATTGAAACGGTTGCCTTTTCCTGTATACTTGTAAGTTCGTTCGCATATCTGCTCACATTAGAAACTTATATTTTATAATTAACAATTGAGAAGATTATTTGTCTTTATGGTCGCCGACTATGTCATTGTCATCTTGGTGACTGATGCCAGTTAGGGACAATGTCCCGGGATGGTTATAAGCCGAAGACCCCTCCTCTTCGGAAGAGGGTACACCTTCAACGACACCTCTGTGCTGTGAGTTATAGGATCTTCATATTCACGAGCTTCACTTCTATTTGGTTGTGTATGTTAAGGGTAAATTATGAAAGAAATATGGGAGCAAAGATCACCTACAGCTTGTGTAAAACGTCGTGGCATTCATATGGAGTATCACCACATTTTACACGTGCTGTACTAAGGTTTAACATTTCAGCTATCGTAATCATCTAAAAAAAAGTGACTCGACCATTCCTACAATGATTCCTCCACTCCAAATGCTAAGCAGTATTTCCGGAACAACCGATGTTTATTTGGCGTGAAAGACTTTTTAATTTTGCTCAAAGGCTTCTTTATCCCGATTGGTGTTATTTTACTTGCCATGAATCCACGACACGGTACCGCCGGCTTTACTTCTCTTCTGGAGGAAGCCATGCTAAGAACTTTTACTCCTGAGGGAAAAAAATATTCATCGGCCTCCCTTGGGTTTAAACCCGTGACCTTGGAAACCAGAGGCTAGACATCTTTCAAGAGGATTTTATTTTTATGTAATTCCTATGGAACAAAAGGTCAAAAGGTGTTTTTTTTTTTTTTTTTTTTTTTTTTTTTTTTTTTTTTTTTTTTTTTTTTTTTTTTTTTTTACAATTTCCCCCTTAAATAACGTTTTCTAAAAACATTCTTTGTTGCTATATATGCCCCTTTTTCTCTTCAGTTATAATTGATAGAAGGATGACAATTTAAACATAGAATAGTAACATAGCGGTCATTGAACTCTCTCACTTTGAACCGTGTGTGTAAGTTTGGGCACAGGAAATAATTCTGGTTAAAATATTTTACAAAACAAAACTATTTTCGAAACCCAAATATGTTTTGTTCTCTGCTACTTGAGGTAAATAGGGTAAGTATTATATTACACTTATGTCCGATTTCTCCGACAGAAGTTAAGACTTAACACGGCTGTTAATCTATTTAGCGATAGTTATGACAAAATTTTATTACACTAGCATGTGTTAACTCAACACTCGTGTTAAACCTCTTGTTAAACTAACAATTCATAGAAAGTAACTGTTCTTTCGCACTGGCCGTGTGTAGGGCCCACTATGAAACGGTAGAGCCAGACTGAAAAATTCAATGTCATAGTCGGGATTTAAACCACGGATCTTCTGGTTGCCGTCCAGCCGCTCTAACCCTTGAGCTACTATGGCCAACGTGCCGACGTGACATTAAATTCCCCAACTGACTCGTGTTTCTCCCGGTAAACCACTAGGTGTTCTCATAAACACATGAGACAACTACCTTAATGGCGACTTACTATGCTGTAAGTACTTTAAGGCCCGGGCTTTATAGTTCGGACCACTATTAGGTACAATTAATGGAAATTGATTGTTCTTTCACACTAATCGTGTGTATAACGCACTATGAAAGGGTAGAGCCAGACTGAAAAATTCAATGCCATAGCCGGGATTTGAACCACGGATCTTCTGGTTGCCGTCCAGCCGCTCTAACCATTTGAGCTACTATGGCCAACGTGCCGACATGACATTAAATTCTCCAACTGACTCGTATTTTTTCCGGTAAACCACTTAGGAGTTCTCATAAACACATGAGACAACTACCTTAATGGCGACTTACAACATGTAAGTACTTTAAGCCCCGGACTTTATAGTTCGAACCACTATTAGGTACAATTAATGGAAATTAATTGTTCTTTCACACTAATCGTGTGTAGGACGCACTATGAAACGGTAGAGCCAGACTGAAAAATTCAATGCCATTGCCGGGATTTGAACCAGGGATCTTGCCGTCCAGCTGCTCTAACCCTTGAGCTACTAGGCCAACGGGCCAACATGACATTAGATTCTCCAACTTACTCCTTTTTTGTGGTAAACCACTAGGAGTTCTCATAAAGTACTTACAGCATAGTAAGTCGCCATTAAGGTAGTTGTCTCATGTGTTTATGAGAACTCCTAAGTGGTTAACCGGGAAAACTACGAGTCAGTTGGAGAATCTAATGTCACGTCGGCACGTTGGCCATAGTAGCTCAAAGGTTAGAGCGGCTGGACGGCACCAGAAGATCCGTGGTTCAAATCCCGGCTATGGCATTGAATTTTTCAGTGTGGCTCTACCGTTTCATAACAATTCATATTTCTTGTTAAGGCGTTAAAATAGTAGAATTGTCGGGATGTTGGGTGCAAACGAATCTTTTGATGTCGATTTGCTATATTTAGACCGTCTAAATGGCATTCGTAATAGAGTACGGCCTATGATCAGAAATGATTTTGAGGAGCTATCAGAAGATTTACCACGGAAGTATAGACTGTCGAAACAGGTTGTTATGAAGGTCACTGAGGAAGTACAAGAGAGGTTAGAACATGCATGGAATAGGAATATGCTGATCACGCCTTTGCTCTAAGTATTAATGACTATTTTATACAGGGATATGACAATTCATGAATTCTGTGGATTATAAACTGGCCACCTCGTTTTAAATTTGCGTTATATTGACGGAGTTGCTTCGTACTTCTGGTAATGAAATAACATTTGAATTAAACTCATTTCCTTTTTTTTCACGTCACATCTTTCTCTTTCACATTTACCGCATCGGTCCACTTGTTTTCCATAATATCCGTATATTTAGTAACTAATTCAACTAATAACTCTTTCTTGATTGATGAGAAATTTGTCCCACGGCTTCTCTTCTGATTTTGTTCACTCGCCATTTTTTCAGCTGTTATGAAGGAAAATAAAAACAAAAGCACATCGCAGTACTTTCAGATAGTAATTCGATTCATCCACAGCCTTTGTGTCTGTAATATTTACAAGTCTCTCAGCGTTAAAACGTGTTTATTAACATTTTCAGAAAATAAGTCGTGAAATGCAAGAATTTTAACACCTTTGTTAATGTCGATTTTAACATCTGTTGGTGAAATCGGACATTAAGATTTTGATAACGGTATTTCCCTAAATACGTTTTTAAGGCTCTGAATAAAAAGAAATATAGGTCTATACATGTGAACAGCATAATGGAGAACGAAAAGTGGGCTAAATTCTGTATTTAAGTTCAGCAGCTTGTAAGGAAGATCTCGAAGATTTTCAATAAAATCCCCCTCCCCACTCGGAACATTTTTACATATTTTCATGACAAATTCAATCTTGGCTTTGCGGAAATGTCCTCAGAAGTGCTTTCTATTCTGGATGATGTGTTCTTAGAGTAACTGGTAAACTATTAGAGATTAATAAACTCTTACTACACAAAAATGTACATCTCGTTAAAACACACAATTGATGTCTAATTCATTTTGTTGGAATTAACCACTTCCAAGATATTCCTCGTTCATGTTTGAATTTTCCAATAATATACACTTTTCTTAAATGGATTTTTATCCCCTGGCCATGCAAATGGAATGGAATTTCAGGGTCAGCTTTAAAATATTCGACTATTACTTAAAGCCTACTGTATTCACATATTCCTTTGTAACTACCAGAAAATTAGCAATAACATGAAGTTTACCTCGATTAACATGGCGTGGATAGCGAAATAAGCCTTTGTAATATAGTTGGTGCAAAAGTGAGTAGAGAAGGTCGTGTGAGCGCATACATCAGATTTTTTTCTTATATGCATTTTTTTTTCATATACATAGAAAAATCGTGTATGTTTATCCCGTAAAATGATTTCTCAAAGCTATCTTGAATACTTCTAAGGTAATGAGTCTTTAATATAACAACAGTGGCCATTTAGGGCGGTTATCTCTCCGTAATGAAAGAGATTTACGTTGTATACCGACACATTTTAAGAGTACATAGAGTTGCTTAACAAGAGGAATTAAGAGAGGTGAACCAATGTCATTTTGACACCTTAAGAAGAGCTAGCCACTGCGCCACGCGTGCCGACTCGATGAAACTTTTATGAATGGATCAATGAGTTGGAGAGGGGGTGTTTTCATTTTGTAGCCCCACCACCAAATGGCGGTCGAGATAACCCGCTTGATGTGCGTACAAACTGCCCCTGCAGACGATGCCAGAGGTGCCGAGTTCGAGGCCAGCCACGATATCTTCCCTCTGGTCGTTAAGAAATAGTATAATGGTGACAGTTATCTCGTAAAACAGTTGCGGTACTAAATATGAATGACTACATTTTGGTTCGAACATTCACTGCCCTTGTCAGTTTCAACCATTCAGAAATATCACAAGTGCTGAAGTTGTGGGTAATTTAATTGATAATTATTTCGAGACTAATGACAACAAGCAGAAGCATGAAAGCTTATAAATTACCTGAGAAAATGTGTAAGCAAAGATTGTGTATCTGTAATATAATGCCAGGACGATGACATTTGTTGCAGTTCAGTGTAATCACTGAAATGGTAATTTGTTCCAATCAAGCGTCAGATCGTGTATCACTTCTTTTATCTATATTTTCAATTCAGAAATTACCTAATCTTGTCCCATGTTTATTGTTCGTACCGATCGCCAATAGTGAATAGGAAAGTATATGAGAATGGGCTTCCTAGAATCCTATTCGAATAGAAGGATAACAAATGAATGTGGTAGGTGAAAGGCGTTATCTGAGTGTAGGAATAACTCAAGCTGCATTCAAATCATCTAGAAGACTTGGAAATCAATTTGCTGAAACTATTTTACGAATAAAATGGTGTGATTTATCCAAAGCATTTGTTTGCAATGTAAGTGGCGTTGTTTTCGAAACAAATTAGGATCGTATAGTTGCTATTCTTTTATTTCGATTGTAACAATGCATCTAGTTATGGCTTTCTTGATAGAATAAAAGCTGGAGTTGTTAGCTGTACTCTTCTCCGCGTGATTTCCTCATATCGATGCTCCAATCTTTTGGCATCTTGAAGCTGAGTCACTACCAACCTGTTCATGGTATTACAAAAGGAAGATGTGATAAAGAAGATTTCAATAAACGTTTAGTGGAATCATGGCCATGATTGGTTGAAAGACAACATTCTTTTGAGCGTGATTGTCCATTGTCTGAAAGGGGATGAGTGAAATAGTCACTGAAGTCTTGTCGAAATGAGATTATTTCATTTGTTCTTGATTTGTAACTTAAAGATGCAAAGAAAACTGTTTTAAAGAACATAGAAGTTCGTGATTTGGATATATAATATAATTAGTAAATAATATTATATCAGACCAACGTTGTTTTCATTTCATTCATGATTAAAGCTTGCATTTAATAAGTAGTGTTAGCAAATAACACTCCTGAGTTTGATTTTGTCCGAACGCAATTTGCGAAACGTCCCTGGCCTGCCCATGTTAGCGTGTCTGCTGACGTTCAAGAGGTCCCGAGTTCGAATATCGGTCAGGTTGAGTTAATCTGGTTAAGGCTTTTCTCCCGGGGTTTTCCTTCTCCTGAAAGAAGAATTTCGGCTAACTGTATGTTTTATGGACCAGGGCTCATTTGAGTATCATTTCACACACTTCATTCATCGTTAGAGATGACCTTATTTAGGAAAAAAGGAAGAAAAAAACATCACTAGCATTTTTGTTCATTATCCAGCATGGTTCCCAACACCCGGGAAAGTCAACGAAAATAAGGGAATTGCAAAAGGATCGTAAAAATCATATGGGTATTAGCATGTTTGAAGTAAATTACTTAAAAGTTATCATTTGTTTGGCGAAATACAACAGCTTTTGTTCCTGCAGATCCCCCACCAACCTTTGAAGTGCTAAGCTATAAATTAAACGCAGAGGAACTCATACATGCTCTTTATATGACTGGCATTTTACGTAAAATCAAATACTAAATTAATTTATACTGGGATAAATGTATTCCATAATATGCAATTTGAATATCGTCATGTATAAAACGGTCCTTTCGTTTCACATCTTGCTGAACTTATACGTCACGAATTGCTCGTTTACTGCCCAACAAGTAAGTTCAAATTTTAAATTTCATATCTTTTCAAAATATTGCTTTGATGTTTTATGTTGAATTCATTTGATTGTTTTACCCTATAAAAACCCACATCACTTTCTGCTTGCTTAAGCATAATTGAGCATGTTCTGAGAGTTCCAAAAGAATGTTCCCATATCTGTGTTATAATTACACAATCATATGACCTTCTTTACCCGTTACAAATTGGCATACTTCCCTTGTATTTAATGTGAGATTTTTATCCATGTTACGTTAATGACGAAAAAAATTACAAATTAGATCATTTAAACTCGCTTATAAGCCTATATTTCTTTAGTGTTAGGAACGTTATTTTGGAGTCTTACTTTTTGGCCCTGGCAGATCTCCAGTTTATAATTTAACGTCCATTCTTTTGTCTATTTGAGTAGTACGTTCATTACCTACTCTTTAGTATTTATATTTGCCATTTCATTTTCCTCTACCGAGAGAAAATTCCCTAAACCTCCTAACTGTTATTTAATTCTGCTGCTTTGTTTATCTTTAACCATTTCTGTTTTATCAACTCATTTGTTCCCTTGCATTCAAACATGATGTGTGATTCATTTTCTTCCCCACAAATTGGGCAGAGCCGCTGTATAATCCCCCCCCCCCTCAGCCCTTTCCAAACCCCCTAATCTAAACCAGTTATTCCTGGGCGCTCACTTGCATTACAGATTTCAACATATAATTCTTTTTCAGTACTTTAGTAGACTTTTTCTCTCTCATTTGAGAGAATAAAAATTCCCCCTACGATTATCAATTTTATATCAAACTTGACCTAGCCTGTTCTTACTGTTTACCAAATTATCTGCATGAGAACTTGGATATGCATTCAAAATATTTGTCTCGGGTTTTAATTGAATCTGAAATAAATACTTCAAAATCGTTTCCATTCCTACTAACGTTTCCCATCTCAGACAAAACTCCAGAATTAACTGTGCATTGTGGGATTTCCAAAATAATCTTATAGTTTACGTATGTACATATATCGGTTTTCTCAGAAGGATAAGAAAAATACGTTTTGAAACAGATTACAACATATCAGACTTCGGAATAGTTTGCTGAAGAATGGTTGGAGAAAGACATGTGAATTTAATATAAATGTGTGTAAATACACTCTTAAGGATTGGTATACTACACTTCAGATTGGCTTCCATTTGGAAATGAAGGTTTGCTTGTTTGATGGAAGCCCAAAGGCGTCACATACCATGATTAACCTACCTGTTCAGTAATATTTTCGCGTTCTTTGAATAGTGAAATAGCTCGAAAAAGGTGAAGTCAAACTGAAAAATTCAGGGTTACATCCGGGATTTGAACCACGAATCTCCGGGTCTCCGTCCGGTTGCTCTAATCACTGGGTTACGTGGCCACATGCCAGCACGACTATAAATTCAACTGACTCGCATTTTTCTCGGTAAACCACTGGGAGATTTCATATGAGATAACATACCTTCCTTAGTGGCGACTGAAAGAGGCTGTGAGTGCCTACTTTAGGTCCCGGAGTTCATTGTTTAGACCACTATTAGGTCAATTAATTTAGTAGTACTAACATTGTTGACCGGTTTAATCAGAACATCAAAATCTTGTATTTAACATTTATTTTCTCACAAAAAAGGGATAATTAACCATTTATTTCTGCAATTTATTAATATAGATTCAAAGAGTTGAGTTATAAAATAGTACTTCAAAAAAATTGCATCGCGTGGAGCAAATTTTAAGAAGAGCATAACATAGTAAATTAATATCTGGGGTACTAATATAAAATATGCATGAAATTTGATGTACTAATTACATATTCAACCATGGTCGCTATATTTACATTTCAAATGAATGGAGCTGGAATTACAGAGTTCGGAAGTTTCGCAGATGAATAATCAACCAGAACATCATAAAAACTTTAATTACTACAGTTCTGGTATGTGCATACAACTTGGATAGAGGCCACGCTATGGCAGAGTGATTAGAATACTTGACTCTCACCAAAGCGGCCCGGGTTCGTTCCCTGACGGCCGCATGTGAGATTTGGGGTGGACAAAACGGCTCCGGTTTCCCCCGCCATCTCATTCCACCGGTGCTTCATCTTCATGTATCATCAGTGTTACTACTGCGGTGCCGCATATAGTAAAAGCGGGCGTTAAACACAGAAAAAAAAAACAACTTGGATAGATTATATAATTACATAATGTTTGGATATCGGCTTGGGTGGCACAAGGTTGCTGGTTTTATCTGCGCCCAAGAAGGTAGTATAAAAGACCTTATTTACAGCAAATGTGGTTTTCCTCACAACCGTCAAATGCCGGGGAGATATCCTGACCTTTAAGCCTTAAACGTTTCCCGTGTACAATCAGTGTCACTGCCTGTGGTGCCTTATGTAGTAAGAATGGGCGTTAAACACTATTAAAAGTGGAGAAGACCAATTTGGAACACTTCGCCGAAGCTGGTTTGACCTTGACATTAGCTGACCTATATTAAATAATTTGTCCATGCTAGAAAGGGAAAAAACTGATTTTGGCAAAATGTAGGTTTTGGTGAACGCATTAATTCCGCTAAGTAACCGAAGCTTGTGTTTTAATTATGAAAATGGTCATATCCGACGAAAAGAGCTGTTTAAATTGTTCACAGTAGACCAAAAAAAAAGTTGGTTGAATAATATGGAAATAATTTTTTAGTGCAACAATATTTTGTTTACCTTATTAAACTCTGAGAAGTTACATAGGCAGAAGTGAAGGGTAATTGAAATTTGCGCGAGAGGGTTGTTGCAGTGTGCCGCATCGTTTGCACGGGGCGGGGCGGGGCGGGGCGAGTCGAGGTCGTTGCCCCTTGGTTGCCCGTGCCGTGCCGAGCCGTCACTGCCGCGTCGCGACGCTCAAGAGTTCACTGTCCGGTATGGATTTTGGCGCCCGTCACAATGCGGGGTTGTGGTAGGGTTGGATCTCTGCAGTAGTATTCCCCGCCGCCAGGTGTCTCGCCTCATCTTTCCAATTAAAATCTTCGCATTGATTTCCTATTCAATCACGCAAGATTTGTTGCATGTTTTTCCTCGTATAATGAACACGAACATACCAACAATTGTTTATACTCCTGCATCTCGCAATACTTAGAAGAAGTTTGGACGGAATGTTCATAAAATAGAAACTGGGACAAGTAATTGTCAAACGTAAACCGTCTCATTCACATGGCAGAAAAAATTTTATTATGCCATGTTTTAAATGATACTGTTCAACTGCCCATAATATAAGGCAGCTGTAGAAATTAGCTGTGGAAGGTTATGGTATGGGTAGCGTGCACATAGTGTCACCAATATATAGTGAAGCAGTTTCGCCTGAACAAACAGGCAGTGTATCTATATTTCGATCTATAGGAAAAACCCACAAAGTTGGAAAGGGATTTTTAATGATTTTGAAAAAGATGTTTCCTAGTTTTAACCAAATCCAGGTAAGATAATGTTTTAAGGATATTTAATGTGTTGCTTAATTACGGAGACTGATATGATATACTGTTTAGAGTTACCGCCGGTACAAGCCCACTACGTTTGGCAACTGCGCCCCGCAAGAGCATTGGCACTTCCTTTAACGGTGCATAGCTAATACGTATATACAGGACTTCTCCAAAATTGTTATTGCTTAGTGTGTTAAATATGGATATCTGTTTCTCTTGGCTTTAGTAAAGAGCCGGGAATGTTGGTCTGCGTAATTATTAGGCCTTATTTTCCTTGTATATATTCTTAAAAGATATATACAATGTATACTATATATATATATATATATATATATATATATATATATAAACATTGAAAGCCTCAGCTATTAGGCTATCATTATGTCGCCGCTATGAATCATTCTTATTTTTTATTCTTAAGTTTAACTTATCTTTAATTGAAATTGAGTTGTCTTTATGGATGGATACTCTTTAACTGCTATGGTTCTAAGCGTCCCGTTCTATACTGGGCGTGAAAGCCGCTTAACTGTACTTAGAGGGTTCTTTATCAGGCTTGAAGTTCTCTTACGTGCCATGAGGTTCTCTAAAGCTACGACCACTGGCTTTACTTCCCTTCCGAAAGAGCCTTGCTATGTGAAATGAAATGTGCAGTATTAAACGCCCGCTTTTACTACATATGACACCGCAATCGCTCCATGAGATGAAGATGGAGCACCGGTGGAATGAGATGGCGAGAAAAACCGGAGATTCCGGAGAAAACCCGCCCCAGCGCCGTGTTGCCCACCACAGATCTCGCTTAGCGGTCGCCTGGGATTGCTAAGTATGTTTTCGCCCGAATATATTCATCGCCCTCCGCCGGGTTTGAACCCGCGACCTCGGGAATCTGAGGATAGCAAGTTAAGCATAAACCACGAGGACACTATCTTAAATACAAAGCTACAGACCTGAGATTGTACACTCATTGCAATTTAATTTCTTAAATTGTTTCTTAAGCTTACTGCATATAAATTCGTTAAACTAAAGCGATTTTAATTACTAGTTTTGATCAGTATTAAGTTTCTTCTCAGGATGCTGATTTAAATATTGTAAAAAGCAACTTGTATGACATTTTTCTGGGATACTTGTACCTTGTATATCACGTGGTGGCTTGAATCAGTTACTAAATTATATAATGAATTTAGTGTGTTTTTAGGTTCTTTTATCTGCTATCAGTTTGCTTAGAAATGTTATACTAAATGTATTTGATGGTTCTTATACATTGAGTATGTGCATGTGTGTGAACAGCTTAACTCCCCCCTCCCCCCTCCCCCCCAAAAAAGTGGACTAAACACCATACGCGGTGTTTAGTTCAGCATCACTTAGGATGCAAGACGAAGAATTTATCAAAAACCCTTCTAAAGATTTGATTAGGATACCAATTAGCTGTATTTAACAGTACTTATAGTTATCTGAAAGACAAATAGGTTATTTCATTACTTTAATTTAAAAAATAACTGGCTTTATCGTAATTTGTTCTTATGTCCACAACTACACGTGTTAATGTGTTATACAATTTTATCTTGATTAAGAAGTAGGTAAGAGAATAAGCTTTTGTAAGAAGATTGAGTAGAAAAATGTATGAGAATGTAAACACATCAGAATGTTTATAGAAACGCAGTACAATAGTGATGCAGTCAATACTGTTTATGAGTTGATAAAGTGCTGGTGCAAAGCGTTTCTCATTAGTGTAATCACGTGGGAGAACAGGGTTTGATTCCCTATGGGGTATACTTTTTTTAATCTGCCTTAGATGGATTAAACACATATTCTGCACCTTGGCTAAAGAGTAAAAATATAAATTTCACATTTATTCTCATAACTTGAGAATAGTGCCTTTCAGGTGTGGACCCAAATTTTTATAGTAGTGTTATAAATGTGGTTTCAGGTTTGTAATCAATGATGTTTCATTGAAAAACAGTCTCACAGTCGTGCGTAAAGCTATGCCCACTTTGGTTCAGGTGGTGTAAGATTAGGATTACTACGGAGGACATTCGACACCGAAACCTGTGGTTTATTGTACCTAAGCCCCAAGTGGGGCATCCCCGAAAGGAAGGGTGTAGCGAGAGGACACAGAGGGCGTCCGACCCAAGGTGTCACGACATTGCAGAGGGCAGGATCCCTATTATTGAACAGTTCCCCGGCAGGACAGTGCAGTTGGCATCCCACCCACCGTGGTCCGGAAACGGTCCACCAGATCGGCCCGGAGACCGAAAACCTTCCTACTGGAGGAGGAAGTGTTTTCCTGTTTCACCCTGGCATGCAACTACGAAACACCCAACTATACTTTTACCCTGAAAGAGACCGTCTTTTTTGTATTCATGCAAAGATAAAAGAATTTTAAAGCCAGGAATAGCGACCGGCTGCAAATAGTTGACTATTCCTTTAACTTACTGTAATCTATTTAACCTACAACGAAATTAAATTGAGCTTTTGTTTGTAGGCCCTCTTTTAAGTTCTGTGGGTTTCAGGTATCGTTCTGTATTGGGCGTGAAAGATGGCTTAATTTTGCTCATAGCTTTCTATGTCGAGCTATGTCTACGACACTTGACCACTGGTTTTGGTTTTCTTCAGAACGAAATGCTAAGGGGTTTTATTCCCAAAAAGCTCCATTGCCCTCCGCCAGGTTTGAACTCGCAACCTCAGGAACTCGAAAGCGAATACTTTGTATAAGTGTGAGCAATTTATACGAGTACAACTTATCAGCCATATTACTGTTCAGTTTTAATTCTTTAAAATAACGATAGTATAATAACGAAACGAGAAGTAATGATGTGAGAACCCAGGTGCAACTACCACGCCCAAAAGGGATTACTTCTAGTGCAGGGTAGTTGTAGGATGTCATTTTGTTCACTTCTTTCCATGTAAAATACTGATTGTTTAACGTGCATTGTACATAGTGTACAAATGGTCTGAGAGCGTAGTCAGCAGTCAGCGCTTTAGAAGCAGCGCAACCTTCCCTTAGGAGTCTGACCACGCCTCTGAAGATGTCTACTGCAGTTGTGGACGAAACGTCTGGAATAAACGTCTATCTCTAGTGTATTCTGTTTTTAGTTGTATTTACATAATATTTTATAATGTTAAAATAAATGTATGTATGTATATATATATATATATATATATATATAATTTTTAGTAAAAGGCATCGACAACATTAATGTGTTTTCTTTCTAAAGTTTTTAAGCACAAAAAACCTCAGAGCAAATTGGCAAACATGTGCATGGAGAATATGTGTTGACGAAACTAAAACTGTATCGCAAAGAGTATTTTAATCGGAACAACTAAAAAAAAAAAAAAAAAAAAAAAAATGCAGCGCTCGCATGTCTTTCTGTACTCTCTCCTGCATAATGCTAACGTTATTATTTTTTTTTTTACTTCTTTTTATTTTTTTTTTTTAATTTTACGTCCTTCAAAGTTATGCCATATCGAACAATGAATGTAATGGGTGAAACGATGCTTAAATGAGCCCAGGGTCCACAAAACTTAGAGTTACCTCACATTCATCTTTCAGGATAAGGGAAAACCCTGGAAAAACATTATCCAGATATCCCACGTGTCCGAAATGAAATGAAATGTGTAGTGTTTAACGCCTGCTTTTACTACATACGGCACCACAGGCGGTGACACTAATGATACATGAGATGAAGATGGAGCACCGGTGGAATGAGATGGCGGGGGAAACCGGAGATCCCGGAGAAAACCCGCCCCAGCGCCGTGTTGTCCACAACAAATCTCACTTTGCGGTCGCCTGGGATCGAACCCGGGCCGCCTAGGTGAGAGATTCGAACTCTGGACCTCTTGAACGTGAGGCAGACACGCTACCGAGGCGGGCATTTACTTCTTGCTAATACTTTTAAACCTTCATTACCAATTTAAATATTTCGTTATAGGTACAAGGTGATGTAAGAGGAAACCTAATCGATAGTTATTTGTTTAAAAGTCGTTTCATAATATGGTGGCATAGAAATGTCTTATCTCGGGAGAAATAATGGAAGAGCACCGACAATACTTAAAAAAAAGCACGAATAAGGAATATTTTGGAACGGCTAATGCTATAAAAACATTTGAAGTACATTTTGTTTTAAACACGTCTCCCTTTTTAGTACGATTTTGTGTATCTCTTATAGTTCACCAGATAAACAAGTTTATACAAAATTACTTCGGAATGAAGGCCGCGTCGTGGCTGAGTGGTGAGTCTGCTCGTCTCTTACTAAGGCGGCCCAGGTGCGATCCCAGGCGACCGCAAAGTGATATTTGAGGTGGACAGTACGCGCTGGGGTGGGTTTT
This sequence comes from Mantis religiosa, assembly GCA_030765055.1. Taxonomy (NCBI): domain Eukaryota; kingdom Metazoa; phylum Arthropoda; class Insecta; order Mantodea; family Mantidae; genus Mantis; species Mantis religiosa. The sequence goes on along the minus strand of CM060954.1, from coordinate 139,516,327 downwards.
CTCTGGAATCTCCGGTTTACCCCACCATTTCGGTGCTCCATATTCATCTCATGTATCATCAGTGTCACCGCCTGCGGTGCCGCTTGTAATAAAAGCGGACTTTAAACACTATACATTTCATTTCATTTCGGAATGAAGGCTTCGTAGTCTTATCCAAGAAAAATCAAGATACACGTTTTATATTTTTTTAATATCGTAAATATATGTAATTTCATCAAAATGCTTATAACCATTATTGAGAAAATCTAAAATTCCAAAAAAATGTTTGGGGTTTGGATTACGAGGAGATTTCGAAGACTTCAACCTAAATACCACTTTGGTATTCGGATATATCGTTTCTGAGTCATGTTCATTACAGACACGCACACGCGAGCCTGCTCGAGCACACACACATACACTTGCACCTTTTTCTAGAGAGGTTTTCTTTTTTGTTCAGATGCCTCAAAACATGTATTTTTGAGAAATATCAATATCGAATTTTTGAGTGAAATACCTTGCATGTGGTAGTTAAATAAAGGTTCAAAGCTAACAACTGTGTCGGACAATTCGCTGGTGAGCTTATTACCTACTTGTACATGTATCTATGGTAAAGATTTCAATACATCTGGGGAAATTGTTTAAAAGTTTCAAAATTCACCGTTTAGCCCTTTTAACAACAGTAAATGGACAGACAATAAAATCGAACGAAATTAAATATTTGATGATGCCGTTATTATATTTAATGCCCTTAGAATGTAAGCAAATATTTATTACATTAAAGACACTTAACATATGTTTTATATACGTCGATTTTAAATCTGTACAAATATTGTATCACGATTATTGAATTGACCCAAAATGATTGCCAAAGAACCAGTTTCTATGCTGTGTATGTATTCGCTTATACCAGCCTGTGCTAAGGAATCACACCACCTGATAGGGCCTGTACCATTAAATGTATTGGGGAAACTTTTATATCGATTGAACTTCCACCAGCATCGATAACAGCATTCCCATGCCTCTCCTGGGCGTTTAAGCTCAAGTTGCGTTGCTATTAATCATGTTGTACCACGTCAACGCTTGGAATAGTTTTGTGGAGTAAATGGAGTTTAGAAATGGTATGGATTCGAAATTACAAACTGCGGCATAGTTGAGAAGATACAATGTGCCAGCGCTGGGATTTGAACCGCAGATCATCAGCTTTCCATGCTGTTACTCTAACCACTGAGCTACCATGGCGGTAGGACGCTAAATTCCCAACTGAATGTTCCTTAAAGTGTCAAACTGATCTCAAATACATTATAAGATTACCCTAAAGGCGACTTGCTACTTGCTGCACAGAATAATACGGTTTCTTCCTCCCTCTCCCTCTCTCTCTCCCCTCCCCTCGACTTTTAAGTAGTTCTGTGTTTTTTAATTTGTTAGGTTATGGGACGATACGAGTGAATGCATAAGTGAAATGATATTCATATGAACTCGGAATTCTTCTACAATATTACTAATACACTATACAATATTATTACTGCTGTACGAGTACTACTACTACTACTACTACTACTACTACTACTACTACTACTACTACTACTACTACTACTACTACGCTAGGCCACTATGCTACTACACCACCGCGTTACTATCGTACTACTACCACCACCATACCCACCCCCACTCCCACCATTACAGCTGTCACACTGAAAGGGTTGGTTTTGGGAATGTAGGTCAGGGCTTTGTGCTCAATTACAGATTTTCACAATTACCCACATCCCTTGTAGCTTGGGCTAGAACAGAAGGTTTTTTTTTATTGTGCAACGTATTTTGAGCAAAAGTTGATTGGAGCTGGGGAAGGCTCTTTACATCCGTTTCCGGTGTGTGAAATGGACCGAGTAGGGCTGGTGGAGTTTTCAATATAATGTGCGAGAGAGAACCTCTTCAACTCGGAGTTTTATTGTGTGGGATGCATTGGTTCGATATTGCGTCAGACGACCAAGCAACCAGTGCTAAAGGAACGATAATTAGTATCTGCCAAGTATAATACTAGTACTTCCGTGATTGTATACAATTCCTGCGGTAGAGGAGTTTGGAGTTATAGGATGGATATAAAACTATTTACCTTCAAAATGAATAGAAACCAGATTGCCGCTTTCTGATTTTGGGGGGTGGCAGGCAAAGTTGTAGAAGTCTCGAACCCCAGAAAGGCGGTAGAGGAAGGCGTGGTCTGGCACGGTGCAGGTTATCCCTCTCTCTTCTTCAGCTGCAGCCAGCCAGCCTAGGGAGCGATGACCCAGACGTCTCGTGACCTTACGTAACCTCTTCACCCCTATTCTGGATAGACAGTAGTGGACCTCACATTGGCCTCCCTTATAGCATCTGTTGATTCGATCTCCGACTGCGGCTATCTGTAACGATAACCCAGATATCTCTAGACGTTACTGTTTACTTTTCTTCAAGGATAGGTAGTGGTGGACTACACATTGGCCTCCCTTATAGATCTGTTGATTCGATCTCCAAATTGTGACCACACTCTGTAGCGATGATTCAGGTGTCTCTCTACGTCACTAATCTGTTAATCCCTGTTCAAGGCATTACCGCAACAATGGCTGGCCTCGCAGCATCTGCCGGATCATTCTTCAACTGCTGCCAGACTCAGCGATGAAAGAGAACATCACGTATTACCCAGCCCCTTACTGACATGCCAAATACCTGAGGGCTACCCGTTTGAACACAATATTTAGAAACTCAGCTAGCTTTCTTTTGTGTGAAGTAGTTAAAGAAGGGGCATTTAATTATGCGATCATATTTTTTTATTTATTTATTTATTTATTTATTTATTTATTTAGCAACCGAAGTCTGTACTTGGGTACTTTTTCAAAAACTTCTAATAACCATTATTGAAGATGTAAACATATTTTTGGTGTGTCATGTAAAATAAAGGAGTTTGGCATAGCTGTGGTTAATCAGGAAGTCCCAAAAACATACGGCTGTTGCCATCGAACTGTAAGTCACAGAATAACATCTTCAGAATAATTCCAGCGATGCTGGACTTTAAACAACATTTATATTATAAAAAGTTAAAATGCGTTGTGTCTTGGGGTGGATAATTTAGATTACCATTCAAACTATAATTATTCGTCTAACTGCTGGACCTTCTGACGGACGTAGGCTATAAAACACCTAATTTCGTGTAATAAGTTCCTAAAGCATTAAAAAGGATTCACAAAGCCCTTGTTATTGTATAAAGAGACACCGTTGCTAAAATTATAAACCAGTAAACCCAAATTGTGTGATTAACAATTGAGGTTATTTTTCTCGGTGGTTGCGGGCTTTATCTGCGAAAATGAATTCTTGATAGTTACCATGTCCCTCTATTTTGTTGTGTGTTAAGAGTTTCTCTGTCATAAACTATGTAGCTTTTATGGCATTAAGTAGTTAACGGAATATAAGGTACAATGACTTAAAATTTCAGCTTCTGTAATTATCTAACAAATGCTCAAACATTCAGAACTTCAGTCATGGACTGCTTTCTTATTTTTCATTGCTATTACTTGTTTATAAAGTTTCAAAATATGTATTTTCTGGGGAGTATGCAATGCAATAGATCCTTTCTGTACTTATTTGACAAAATAAAAGCGGGCCAAGGGTTTCATTCTCGAGGTTATAGTATGTTTGGTATATAAGGGAATGACGCGAAAAGAACGCATATATCGTGTCTAGACAGGGATTACCTACCTTGAGCCACAAATTGCAACCCAACAGCGAATCCCACCAAGTTCGCCTCCAGAAACAAACATGGATCCGTGTTTCATCTGACAAATCACAGCAGTTTACCTGGTAGCCTCTAAATCCAAGTTTGTCTTTGGTACTGGAACAATTGCTCTGTGAACAGGAGAACTTAAAAATGAAGCTTCAAATTAAGAACTTCAGGCCTCTTCGAGTAACGTATCACAAGGAGTTTTAAAAACATCTACTCCAGACTACTCTTTGGAAGGAAACAATGTTTCAAAAGTTCTGATTTTCTCAAAAATGACTCTCACGATTTGATTAAAATGCCATACGTTTAAGATGTTTATATGAAATATAAAACATTTATTTTGAATTCCTCATTATTTGTAAGATATTTTGTATGATTTTTTTAACTAATAAACGTAAGCAGACAGATAAAAACGTACCACACAGAAATGTATATATGTTTAAGCACACAATTTCCGATAAATTTCTTTGTAGTACCAGCCATTTCCGAGGTATCCGCTATTAATGATTTAAATTTCTTAATCAGTTTATTAAAACGTCTATATTAACTGCAAATTTATTAAACTTCACGTTGAACTAGAGACTTGAAACTTTAGCTTAGAACTCGGTGTTAGGCAACATCATTTTTAAGAAAACGATCCACTGTAAAATATGCTACAGAACGAAAATGTTCCAATCTTTTCCCCCCCCCCTTCAAAAATGGCTTCAATGATTTATATAAACGCCATATGTTTATGGTATTTTCATGAAAAATTAAACATATATATTACGAATTTTCTAGAAATATTCTCCGAACTCCTTTGTAATTTTAAAAATAGGTTAGAACTAGATGAAAAACAGACAGCTATTTGTTTTAGTTGTAATTATTTAAATAAGCATGTTTTCAAAAATGTTAGTACACCACGATTTTATCACGGACTAACATGTATAAAATAATTTCACTTCCAGAGTTTTAACAATATTTGATCAATACTATAAACGAATTTCGTAAAATACATATACTGGCTTATTTGAATACAGCACAAAGAGCAGTGTCTTCATAAACGATAATAGAGAAAACGACTACGCAACACATATCATTATTACTATTATTATCATCATCATCATTATAAAGAAAAAAATTATTTACCATGTGGAGATAAGATGTAGTTTTAGAGGACGGCATCGGTGCAACAAAAGAAGCGAAGAGAATATGGACATATTTAAGTCTGAAGTTATATTCAAATTGTAGTCAAGAGGACATTAAATATAGAATTGAGAAAGGAAGAACAATAATGTCCATGCTGAATGGGGTTTTATGGGAAAGGAATATACCTTTAGAAGCCTAATTACAGATATTATAGATCAGTAATTAGAAGTACGTTAACTTATGGAGTAGATACTTGGAGTTTGAATACGAATTTGAAATTAAAATTATCTACCATAATGGACTGTTTCAGGAGATCCACTAGGCACTGTAAATTAGAAAGAAAAAAAACGTAACAAAGTGATAAAGACAAACCATGAAAGTTTAAAATTCAGTTTTAGATTTTATGCGATATAAAAAGCTGGAATGGTACGGACATGTCCGCAGAATGGCTGAGATAAGATTACCAAAACAAGTTTTGGAATGGAAATCACCTGGAAGTGGAAGCCGTGGTCGATCTAGACTTAAATGGGTGGAGAATTTTGGAGGAATGAGGGATTAGGTCTGGAGGAATTAAACATTGTTTCACATAAGCTTGCCCCGTATCTCTTAACGCTCACGTGACCTAATCACCTCTCATTGCTGCTGTCGTGGTATATGTGTAGTAAAAATGAGTTCGGTATTTAACATGAGATATCTTAATCAGATTTAATTTATCTGGAATGCATATTAATTCTTAAAGAGAATAAGGAGTGTTTTTTGCTTCAACCTATCTCTGGGGATGACTTGCAATAAATAGCAGGTGTGTTATCGGTATTGGTAACATATTTGTTTATGTCATTTATCGCTCACCTTGCTTTGAACTGGTTTTGTCATATATTGAACTGTCTGTGGCACCGAAAACATTAGCCAATTAGAGTTGCAACACAATGCGGAGGGATTCATCTCAGTGGGACGAGGTTATTGAAACAAATCTTAAATTGGGAGATTGTGGAGGAAGAGGATAAACCATGAACTTTGGATGTTGTACATTGTATATCTGTTTATAAATCTATTATTATTATTATTATTATTATTATTATTATTATTATTATTATTATTATTATTATTATTATTATTATTATTATTATTATTATTAGCATCCTCTAATGCTGTCATATTGAACGATTAATGCAATGTGCTCAAATGAGCCCAGGGTCCATAGTGCTTAGAGTTATCTGACATTTATTTTTCAGAATATGGGAAAACCTCTGGGAAAAAAAAAAACCCACATCCAGTTAACTCACCTTGACCGAGATCGAACTCGGGACCTGTTGAACTTCAGGCAGAAGGCTATCACTTACGCTACAGAGATGGGCACGTAACTTAACGTGGCGCAATGTGCAATAAATTACTTCTCCATATTTTCTGTTATAAATTTCATTCTTTGCATTCTTATGAAATAAATGATCTTTTGACATCACAAGATGTCGCAGGACTTTACTAAATTAGCTTTCCTGAAGAATCTTACAAACAGCGAGATAAAATACCTGGGGTTTCTATCATTTACTTTATGGAACTTGCAAGAAACTGTCACATTTTACATAACAGAATTTTTGTTTCAAATGTTGTACAGATTTTTGTCAGCGATGGCTTCTCACAGAACCCAAATAGGATATAAAGTATTTCAGAACTACGGGTGAAGACTTGACGTTTAAGTTGCATTTTGTTCATTGTTGGTATATCAGCAAACGTTCAGCTTAAACCATTGGAGTATCAATAATAATATTTCATCGTAGCATTTATAAAGAACAGGACAAAATAAACATGAATAGAGAGTGTATATATAAAGGAAAACCGTTAGAAATATCTGTTTTATTAAGAATTCAATTAAGCTGAAATATCGCAAACAAAACTTGAATAGAGCAATGTCCGTACAAGTCGTAGATATTTTCTGTTTATGGTTTCCACATATAATGGAATAAAATGTAATTACATAAGAATTCTGGTTCCAGACATTTTTAAAGCATGGAATATGTAACCGATGTCATCTCAATCTCTCCTCACAAATATTTCCTTCTTAGATATTTATAATGAACAATAGAAAGTAATTATATTATATAAACATAAATAGTACTGGATATAGAACGTCATCTGATACTCTTAACGAAATAAACAGCTAACAAGGTTTCCATCAAGCAAGTAAAGGTTGAAGATGTGACATTGCAGGAACAGTGAAATCACGCCTTATGTAACAGTTTATATTTGCTTTGACTGCGGTACGGCTTCACTTAAGTGCTACAAGAATTCCGGCCATCCTCGACTTATTTCTAGAGTTCATGTCCGCGTGTCTCTGTCTGTATACAACTCGAACCAAAGGAAGCAATGTCATTACGGACCTACTTGTATAAAGCTTTATACAAGGTGGACAAAGGTCGACCTATGGCTGTATGACGGCCTTGAAATTCCAGGCTCTTTCCATTAGAAACACTGAATAGCGACAGCATTTGAAATACATTGTGAGTTTTAAAGCAACTCTGTGCATGTGTGCTACGTTTTAACGTTTCCTCTGTCTGTTATTATGTAAAATTTCACACGAAGAAGACTTGAAAGGCAAATCCGAGAAAACTTAGCATACACCTACATTTTGTCTTGTTGGAGTCGTTTTTTTTTTTTTGAGAAAATCAATATTGGAGAGTTCAGGTAAAGGGTAGTTTGGGGTGGGATTTTTTTTTAATCTTCATGTAATATCCTGGATAAAAATGCTGACCTTAAGTGCATGTTTTGGTATGTTTTAGTTTTTTTAATTCACGTCCTTGAACATTTAGTCATATCGGACGATGAATGAAATGGGTGAAATGATGCTCAGTGCGTCCGGGGTCCATGGATCTTAGAGTTACCCGACATTCGTCTTTCAGAATGAGGGAAAAACCTGGAAAAAAACTCATCCAGGTAACTCACCCTGACCGAGATTCGAACTCGGAACCTCTTGAATGCGTGGCAGACACGCCACCATCTACGCTACCGAAGCGGACTATTTCAGTTGTGCTGTCCATGCGCATTAATGGAGACTTTCTTTAATGTGTTCTTGTACATAGTAATTAGTAAAGTATTGCATTCCAGTCAAAAATTCAACACAGAGATTTCACTGGAAACAAACATTTTGAAGTCTTCTGAATAAATAAAAACATTAAATAAATTTTTAGTAAAAAGCTGCGCGCGTGTGTGTAAACACCATAACTCCAAAACAAAGATCGTCTTCCAAGCATTTTTCGAAGGTTTTCCTGAGAAAATCTATCCTTTATATGCAGTACTTTTCGAAAATTTAAATATTCTCAAAAAGAGCTCTGGCAGTTTCGGTTAATGTTAAAAATATTTTTTATGAAAAATTATATATATCTTAAATTTTTTGTGAATGTCTTCGTTCTGGATATCTTTTGTGTAGATGGTTAACCGTAAGAGATAAATGAAATCGTATTATACAAACAATGTAGAACTTTTGAAACTGAAGCGGTTATTTTAGACATTTCATTCAAAATTATTCATAGCTTTAGTGAACTGAATTTTGGTAATAATTTTAATAACGATAATGTTATTAGAAATTCTAAAGACATTTTAGTTCCAGTGTTAAATGGTTTGAGAACTAATTAAAACAATTTGTCAAATATTATATCTGGCCATGAACTTTACGCAAAAGAAATATGGGCAAATAGAAAGATGTTGATTTTCCATAGCAACCACAGGACTATTAGCAGGAAATTGACTGCATTGAGATTCCGAACAGTACGGACGTGTGTGATATCATCTGCAAGTTTGCAGAAACATTGCGGCGCATAGTATTTTGTAAAAGCATCTTTCGAAGTTGCAGGAACAAATAATGTTAGCTTTAAATAATGCTTTTATTTGTTCGGTGTTAAAAAGAATGTTTTAAAAATAATTTAATCTAGAAAGAAAGTAGAATTGTCGTGGTTTTATTTGCATATCATGTTGAATTCTCTCACCTCTGCGACTACGCCCTGGAGGTAATAATCTTAATCCCGAGCAGCCGAGGAATTCGAATAAATCTACCAGAATTCTTCAAGATCATCACCAAAGGTGAGAGTAATTAATCATTTATCATCCTCACGCGCCCGCCTCGGTAGCGTTGTAGTAGCATGTCTGCCTCACGTTCAAAAGGTCCCGAGTTGGAATCTCGGTCAGGGTGACTTACCTGGATAAGGTTTTTCCGGGGTTTTCCCTTATCTTCAAAGGCGAATGTCGGGTAACTGTAAACTCTATGGACTCTGGGCTCATTTGAGCATCATTTCACCCATTCCATTTATCGTCCGCTATGACTTAAAGTTGGAGGACGTAAATTATATTAAAAAAATCATCCTCACGCGCCTCTTGCATAAAATCCTGCTGCAAAATGATCGTCACAACGCGGGGCTTTTAGAACCGTCGTCGTCTACCTTCACAGTACATTTTGCGTAAAATCCTGTTACACAAATTATATTGCTACAAAACTCGCAAATTATATCATTGTTTTTTAAGATATTCCTTCTTATTTGAATGTTCCCATAGTTCTGTCAGTTGGAAGATATCCTTTTTACATTTTCCCTTTCTTTTTACCTCTTGGCCATTTGAAGGGAACGCTGTATTTCATACCTGTTAACTAATTTGTCACCACTTTCGTAAGGCTCCGCTCACTTCAGTCGATCAGAAATTACGTCGGCAATGGGTTCCTTTCTTTATTCAGTCGACACGCCAGTTTACTATTTAAGCGTTAAATATTTTCAAAATATAAAATACAAGCTTATACTTTAGTTTTATTTTTGCTGCCACGTATCCACTAAGCAGTGCATTCTACCCAAAGGTTCTGTAATGGCACCTTACTGGATAAAAATATGTCGAACACATGAATTTGCTAGATAGGGTCAACATGAAAAATTCAATGCCATGGCCACAATTTGAACCACGGATCTCCTGGTTTCCGTCCAGTCGCTCTCACCCATTGAGCTACCTGGCCAACGTGCCGTCCTGACATTAAATTCTCCATTTGACTTATATTTCCCCGGTAGACACTAGGGGCTCTCGTATCCGAGATACACCGTTTGTGGCGACTTGCTATCGTAAGTACTTGAGTCCCAGGCTTCATCATTTAACTCTTATTATTTTAGTTAATTAATGGAAATTAATAATTTCTCCACACTAGTCATATATATGGTAAGGTTTTTGATAGATAGAGTCAACATTTCTCCGGCTGTTTATCGGGAAATATATGATTAAATGGAGACTTTGTTGTCATGGCACGTTGGCCATGGTAGCTCAATAGATTAGAGCGACTGGACGGAGACCAGCAGATCTGTGGTTCAAATCCCGGCCACGGCATTGAATTTTAATGTAAACTACCAAAAACCTTAGCCTATATACGGCTAGTGTAGAGAAATGATTAATTTCCATCAATTAACTAAAATTACATGAATTTGTCTACTCTTATACAAAATATTGCTACAAATACTTATTTCCCTATCTACTTCCTGTAAATCGAGATAAACATTATCTTATGGTTGAGTTCTCTGTACGTGCACGGGAAATATGAGAATACGTAGACTTTGTTAAGTATCGAGTGGTCTGTGGCCTGTAATGAGATATGGTAGGACAATGCTGAAATTCTATGTAAAATAGAAAACAAATGTTTGAGGTACCGGAACTTTCTAAAATTAATAAAAATTTATGTGCACTGTCTGTTTTCTAACAGAAGCATTAATTCTGTATTTATCTTGTCTTAATGTTTGCATTTATGTTGTATTTCTCTGTTGTGGTTGAACAAGATCGATTACATTTTTCCAGACTTACGTGCTCATAATAATTGATTTAATTATTTACCAACTATCCCGTTGTCCTAAAGAAGTCATTTTGTAAGTGCATCTTTGTGACACAAATAAAAATAGTGAGGTAGAATACGAGAAAAGTATGTCACAAAGTTGTTCTAATAGGAGTAACTTTGTGACAGTGAATTTATTTGATCGGCATTGTTGTAACCATCAACAATGTCCGAATATGAATTTATTTTAAAGGTCAGATGTGTTTCTACACATTAGGAATAAAAAATGAATCTCGAACTCGGTTTAATTTGGTTAATTTACAGAAAACCTTAAAAAGTTTCATATAGTCGGCCAGGTTTACGGTAGGTATTCCTTAATACTGGCTTTAATTTACTAAAACTTATACTTTTTTATTCCCGTCTGGTTATGTAAAGGAAATGAAATGAAACAGAAGAAATTAATTGTTGATATAGTTTAAACTAATTAAGACAGTAATACTTGATTAAGGTATTATATAAATATAAATCAGTGAACTGAGAAGGCATTCACCTACCTCTTAAAATGCTAGTTCGATATCTTAAATAGTTTCCGAATAATGTGTCATGAATTTAGAAGATTAACATTGGCAGACAGGAGTTTTTATTTCCCTGCGTATCCTTGGCGTGCAAGGCTAACAAAAGTTATGCATTAAGCAAAAGTTATTATATACCTTGTCAAATATGCTCGTGAACTGTTCTGGGCTTACCTGGAGACTACTGCGTACTAAGTGTAATTTGTTTCGATAGCTATTACGTTGCATAGGCATAAAACTGAAGGTCTGCTGTCCCAATTTGTTTTCCTAGTTTGCTAGTGGCTGCAAGGGAATCGGATTTTTTTCCCGACCTCCTTGACATTTATTTCCGCTGAATGACTTTCTCTGGTAACGTATCAGACGTCCCTTCAGTGACGCACTGCAGAAACCTAAAAAACGAAAGAAGAAAAGGGAATACGACAATTGCTCTCTCGAAGATACTATCCGTATTGAGGCTGATAGTTCGGCCCAAAACCAAGTTGCCCACATGAACAAACAGCTTGCAGTGATTGAACTATGTTGAGAAACTCATATAGCTCCCCACCCTGAGAAATGACTACTTGGTTGGGCGCGCGTCCTTGTGAAATTACGGTAGACGAGGTCGGCTCTGTCTGGAAGTCAAGGACCTTGTGGCCCATTCATTATTATTGTAAAGCGTATGTTTACAAAACATAGAGTTACCTTTTGCTGAACTTAGAGATGAAGTTGACATAAGCCTCAAGTATTTTCATTGCAGAACAAATGCCCGAGGACCTTGTGGCCCATTGATTATTATTGTAAAGCTTATGTTTACAAAACATGAGTTATCTTTTGCTGGTCTTCGAGACCCAATTGACATAAGCCTCAAGTATTTTTAAACAACAAATGCCCAAAAATCTTGTGGTACATTCATTATTATTGTAAAGCTTATTTCGCAAAACACAGTTATCTCTGAGAGATCCAGTTCACATAAGCCTCAAGTATTGTCACAACAATTACACAAGGACCTTGTGGCCCATTCATTACTATTGTAACGCTTATGTTCACCAAACACAGAGTTACCTGTTGCTCGGCTTCGAGGTCCAGTTGACAAATGCCTCAAATATTTTCATTTCAGAACAATTTTCCAAGGATCTTGTGGTAAATTCATTATTATTGTAAAGTTTGTGTTTACAAAACACAGTTACCACTTGCTGAACTTAGAGATATAATTCAAAATATCTTTGCTATCCGGTTTTTGCCGCGTCAAAGGCAAACTCAAGACGACCACGACAAGATGGTCGAAATGTTCGTTATTTTAAACAATTTGACGCAGCAAAAACCGGATAGCCAAGATATTTTAAATGCTGGCCGTGGAAGCTTGAGAGAAAATATAATTCACATAAGCCTCAAGTATTTTTATCGCAAAACTACAAATGCCCAACGACTTCGTGGTCCATTCATTACTATTGTAAAGCTTATGTTCACAAAACACAGTTACCTCTTCCTGAACTTCGAAATCCAACTGATATGTCACATCATGTCTTCTCACACTACAAAACATCAGATAGTTCAATGATTCTCCAATAAAAATTGTTTGCAGTCAGTTGCTTGATTACAATGGATGTTAACAAAAACAAGGTAACTTTATCGGGATAGGAAAACTTATGCTTCAGCTGCTCACAATTTAGCATACAGGAATAAGTATCTGTCAAAAGGTAAATACCATCATAACTTTTAAATAGCTGTCATCTATCGCGCATGTGTTCTTGATATTAAACTGCCCCTAAATATAGATACTGTCTCATAAATAATATCGTTTTTCTTAAGAACATTTATGTAAAATGTGTTCTGACAAGCAATTAACTAATTTTCAAAGTATAATAGAACTTAGATTCTATGGTCTTGAGCCATCGTTCAGCGAGGTTTATTATCCCACGACGATACCACTCTCTGGGTTTTAATGCGAAGAATTCGGTGACACCCATTTGCACTGCTTCAATTATGTCAAAAAAAAATTCCACATAGAAAATGGGTCATTGATCGAAAGAGAGGCTAATCTGATGGTGCGAGATCAGGACTGTATGCTGGGTGTGGTAGCCGTTCGATTCCTCCCAATTCCTGAATTTTTTCCATGTCTGTTCGTGCAATATGGGGTGTTGCATTGTCCTGTTGCAGTAGAACTGTATTTCGGTTAACTAGTGCTAGGTATTTCCGTCTCAAAACTTCATGAATTCGTTGCAGCTGCTGAGAATAAAGATCTGCATCAATCTCCCGCCGGTTTGGAGCAAACTCCCAGTGAATCACACCTTCAAAATTCCACCAGACACACAACATTACTTTGGGACCGAACTGATTTTTGTAGTGTTTGCTAAACTTGAGCACTACTGCTGCTCAACTACTACTCCACGACGGTGAAGTTACATTTTCGTAGGCGACAGGAGGTCTTCTTTGCTTCTGCTTGGTGTTATTATATCTTGTTCCTTGTTTGGTATTTTCCGTACTATGTTCTCGTGTCACAATGAAAACCATTAAACACATCCCCTGGTTGTCAGTATGTTTTGTATTTTACCGTTTAGTCATCATCTATGATTAAAACTGTCGCTGTTGTTACGGTCTACTTTCGCTACAGTCTTTAAGTCCAGTTGTCGCCTATGATAGTATTTGTGCAATATCAAATCATATTCCTAAGACAACATTCGCAAATTCAGATTAAAGAGGACAATTATTGCGAAGGCTTTACTTTTGGTATCTGAACGTATAAACTGCCGTCACGTTCTTTAAATACATTCAATATCACAGCTATAAAAGGACCTATGTAATATACCTTTCAATTTAAAAATGCGCCGCGTCTAATTAGATGATAGGGACACACTTTGGATAGCTGTCCACCTGAAAGTTTTTTTGTGAAAGTTTTTAGTTGGTTGTTGGAAAACATGATCTGATCCAAAAGTTCTGAAGAAAATCACTCTTTGTGTACCCAACGGTGTGGCTTGTATATGCCTATATGTAAAGGATGTAGGACTATCCCCACACCACAGAGTGCCTTATTGATTATTGTGAGTTTTCAGATATATGAAAGTGACGCAGTTAATTCCTATTTATAAAAGGGGGATAGGTCTAAATGTTGTAATAATAGACCTTTATTAAGATCTAAAAATATGCTCCATTGGACTAATGTCAGAGATTCTACTCCCATTAGTCCTGGACCCGTTGGAACAAGGACCCGGGCCTCCTTCTACCAAGGAGTTACCGAGCTGTCCCAAAAGGACGCCCGGCGCCTCCGTGGTGCTTTCCATAGGGCAAGATCTAGAGACTAACAAGGCCCCCCCCCCCATTTGGTCCTGTGGGCTCAAGACGGGACGGAAGTGGATACGCCACTTATGTGCGCCAACTCTAAAATAGGAAGGCTACCGATATGACCTCGGTGGGGCCGCCTGGTGATCTAAGCATACCTTCTACTAGCTATGCTGGCTAGTACGCGGGAATATTAATGGTTTCCCTCAACCCCGTCCGGAGGCGTACACGATCACCCACGGGTATCGGGAACCACTGCCCCCTCGAGTCCAACCCAATCCGAACAACTCCCAATCAGGGAGGGGCTACAATGTTCGGTCCCAGGTTCCTCTAGTAACGTCAGAGGTACCACGAGTGCTGGGGGTCCGCAGCTCCCGCACCACGGCAGCTGAAGGGGCGGATCCCCTCCCTTACGAGGGCTCCATTGGACTAGCGGAATTACGAATATGTATTTTACAATTTTACACTAAATATGCAAAATTTAGTTTATTATTTATACTGCACTTTAATTCACTTGCGGCGCTGTTTTTCACTTGTCTTCGCATGTTGGTGATATTCTCTAGGCAATAATGATTTTGTAAGTCTTTGTTGTCAATTGAATCATAAGTTTCTGGATTTCGTAAATTGGTAAAAAGCTCCAAGATGATTGTTTATAAGTCTCTGATTTGTTACTGGCCAGTTGTCTCCATTCTTCCCTATTTCCTTAATTAGTGTTGTTCCTTGTAACTTTATTTCCGAAGATTTATATATTATATGGTTGACTGTTTGTTGCTCAGTTCTGCATATACATGTTGGATCTTCAGGAATGTGGGATCTGTGGAGGTATGCGTTGGTTTTCCTTTGCCCTATTATGATAGATGTGAATTCTGGTGTTGCAGATATGTTGACTTCCATTCTTCCAATAGCACAAGGTATAAAAGATTTAGTTATGGCTCCGTTGGTTGTTGAACTTTGTGTATTTCTACAGTTGCCTCCCAGCTTCGGTGATTTCTTAATAGTAGATTTTGGTATTTTGCTGTATGCTCTGTCCAGCTGTTCATCGTCAGCCGCTTCTTTTGCCAACGTGACTGACAGGTCATTCCCTATGATAAGAGCATACTTTGATGAAAATTTGCATTTGTAGACGATTTTCTTGACTTAAGGTGTTCGAATTCTTATCTGATGAAAAGGTGTATGAGAAATTAGAATGTTATAGCTTTGAGAACAGCACTGTGAACTTGACAACTTAACATTTGTGATAGACATCAGTCAGTTTACATAACCGGTAAACATTTTGATTTGACCTGGTGTTACTCAGAGTTAAGTACTTCTATTTGTTATTGTTGTTTATATGAATGGCCTCGTAACAGTCCAGTTAATTGGACACATAGCAGAAGACATTTCTGTTAATTATGTTAACAATTTACATGGTAAACAATGATAACATTGAAACGTGTGCAGAGATCTTGTCAATGCAGACAAAACAAATTGATCTCATTTTTTAATGTCACCGCAACTGAAATTTCCCAGGAACTTCGAGCCTGGTTTAGCCTGGCGTATGCACATCAGTTGCATTGCTAATAAAATCAGTGGAGGTTTATTTATGATCCCAGTTCTAAAATAATATACAGTGTATTTTAAAAGTTTAGCCTCTCCTACAGCTATATATATATATTTCGTGTACGAGGGTGGGTCAAAAAGTAATGTCTCCTATTTTTTCTCTCTTTTAATTGCCAAGAAAATTGAATCCAATTTACATAGCTTGAAAACTGCAACATTGATGATTAATTTTTCACTATTCAATATAATCTCCGTCCTTTTCCACAGTTTTGGTCCACCTTTTAACTAGGTCATGTATTCCAGTGTGGTAAAACACATGGTCTTGCTTCCTAAGCCATTGACGCACGGACGTTTCCACAGCCTCCTCATCTTCAAAATGAATCCCACGATGAGCTTCCTTTAGTGGCCCGAACAGATGGAAGTCTGATGGTGCCAGGTCAAGGCTGTATGGCGGGTGAGGTAAGACTTGCCATCCCAATTTCTCAATTTCTGCAGTGGTATAACGGCTGGTGTGTGGTCTTGCATTGTCATGCAAAGGAAGAACATCCGCCATAGTTTTTGTTGGGCGAACTCTCTGAAGACGTGCTTTTCAGCTTTTTGGGAGTTCTGACGTATTGGACAGAATTTATTGTGCATCCCTTTAATATAATTTCAGCGATTATTTACCTCGATTAACATAAAGTAGATATAAGAATAACAGTTTGTAAGAATGGTTTGTACATGTGAGTAGAGAAAGCCATGTGAGTACAGTTCATCAGAATTGCTTTTCCACCATCTCAAAATATTTTATTATTGCTCATTATCGCTCACGCTATTAGTTATTTTATACAGAAAATTTTACTATGGTAACGAAATAGAAAAATTCCCTGCGTAATTGATGTATTGCATTTGTAGGAATTAATAGAACAAGAAAAGTGAGAGAATTGAGACTTGTTCAGGGTCTTTGAAATTACCAGATCCTTAATAAATGACGTAAATAAATTTGAATCTGTAGCTACCTTATTATAAATCATCAGTGTTATTGCTGATTAACATACTTAAATGAGGTTTTACACTATTCATTTTATTATACTATAGCAATCTTTTTTTAAAGAGTTGATGGAGTGAGCAATCCTACATAATTAAAATCATTAAGAATGTGTACAGAAACACATGGGTGATTTAAGAACCGATGACATCACAGTTTGCACAATAATTATATTAAGAATGGTTTGTTTCGTAACAAAAGTGTATTTAAAAATACCGTTCGACATGTCTGAGCGCCTCCCCCCCCCCCCCCAAACAGTTCTATTTAGCTGTAACAGAAAAAGAGGGGACGCTTGAAGCGCATGGTATATCTCTGTTTTATTATTCATTTATTATGGATACGTCTATAGACATGTAGGTTATGGTGTTAACTTTAGGACAATAATGCTTTAGTCAGGAAAGTGTTATTATTCATTTGAAATGGGACAAACATATAGACAAATAAAATAATAAAATATGTTCAGGATTATTTATAATGAAAAGAATTTGAAATTTAAAAAATATGGAACTTCAAAAGACAATTTATTACAGTCAAATCTACCCACACATAACTTATGAAATAATAGTATGGGGTCGCAATACAAAGAAAAATATAGAACGAATATTTAGACTACAAAAACGAGCAATTAGATTATAATTTTAGGTCTAAAATACAGGGAATCGTGCAAAGAAAGTTTTAAAGCATTAAATATACTCACTCTATACTCCCTGTACATATACGAAACAATAATGTACCTAAAAAATAAAAATTCCACCACAGAAACAAATCAACAAATTCATGACCATAACACACGAAGAAAAAATAATTATCATATACAGGCACATGCGTTACAACTATACAATATGTAACCTACAGCAGCGGCAACCGAGCTGAATATATTAGAAATATAAAAGAAATAAACCGATTTAAAAGGGAACTAAAAGGGTTCTGCTTAACATCTTTCTATTCGCTTGAGGAATATCTAAATAGAATGGTAGAATGGTGTGTAAACTAAAATGTTACTATGTAACTATCCTATGTAAAGTAACTACATAGAAATGTATTATTATTATTATTATTATTATTATTATTATTATTATTATTATTATTATTATTATTATTATTATTATTATTATTATTAATGTGAAAAGTTATATAATTGTGTAATATTGTATGTTTTTTTAATATGTAATATAAATTTAACTGACGTATCCAACAAACATGTTTTGTGTTATAAAAGGATGAAAATAAATACAAATACAAATTACAGAGGAAGATACCATGAGAATTATTTCTAATGTTAATTATTTGGGTTTTCTTTATAAAAATAACTTTGACGCACGCACTTATTTACACTCATACTTCTGGCCACTAGGGAGAATGACATTCACTTGTTTTTATTTTCGCAGGGGTTTTAAGGCTAGAGTAAACGTCCAGTTGCTAAACATAGGACTGTCGCTATTCCCTTTGTAGCTATAATGAAATGTGGCTATTTGTCCAAGGATTTATCTCAGAGAGCACTTAATTGTTTTGGAAAATAACTCATATATTGAACTAGAATAAAGTTGTGCGCAGGTATTTGGTAGTGAAGTGCACACGCCACAAAGCTCTAAGTGGAGCAGCCGCGTTAACCAAGGACTCCACAAGCATGGCCAAAACCCGGATTCGAGCCGGAGACCTTGGCGGGGGACCTTGTCATTAGAAAGGCTAGACCTCCAGACGTGTTGTTCCCATTACTTGCATCTTCCCACTCCGTCGTCGTCGTCGCCGTCAGTGCGATGTGCCGAGACGCAAGGAAATAATGGAATATTTGTATGTAAGCCACGACGGCTGCTCTTAATGAAATTAATTCACACTAACTCGGAATAAACGCTACTACAGGCGGAAACGTTTTTGCCAAAAAATATGAAAACACGAAGGATAATGTTCTGGAGTGTTAAATTCACCTGACATTCTCTACTCGATCTTCAACACATTTTTACCAAAGCTTGGTCTTCTGTTTGCTTCTTGTTAAACAGATTAATCTTCACTAATCATTTTATTGTAGTTCGATGCACAGGGTAGTTTGGAGGGGTGGAATTTCCATATCTTCAAAGTTCCTGAACTTAAAATACCATTTATTTCCATATTTAACTTTTCGTTTTGAGCCATATCATACACAGAGTTAGACCTTTTCTAAAAATGCTTTTTTTTTATTAAAATCTCTGCTTAGTTTAAGTACTTACTGTTAAATAAAATACATGTTTTAAAGCCAGTATCTTTTGGGCTTTAAGGTTTAGAAACAGGTTCACTTCATTAATGTATGCAGATTTTGTACCCATTTAGTAATAAACCACAAAAGGAGTACAAACAGTTGCAAGTTACTGTTTGCCCTTTGTACTAATTACATATGCCACTAAAAGCATAATTTGGCGAAATTAAAAAATGCCCAAGAATAGATGTTTAATACTTAATACTTCACTAGGCGGAAATGCTACATTTTCCCAAGTGTAACTACTTGCTAGAAAGGGTTGGTCCGGGTTTTTCCAGACGTATTTCCTGAAATGACAGGCCTTACCTTGGGTTTTCTAAATGCGTTTTACAGCGAACTGCCAATAGAATATCTAGAAGGAGGTTCCGTTGTTAATGGAAATTATTTTAAAAGTAACGGTCCCAAATGACCTAACTGTCGATGGACTCTTAAACCACACATTTACTCACTCATTTCAAAAGGTAAAAATTCATAAATCTTATATCAATAAATGAAAACATTTTTGCAAAATATTACTTAAGTTCTTTTTCAGATGCATTGAATGGTGCGCACTACGAAAAGCAAAAATCCGAAATCACAGCAAACACATACTAAAAATTGTTGAAGCAAATCTGTCATCGCTCGTCACAGAAAAAAATGTCAATTCAAATATTGCCCATAAGAGACAGCTGTAAAATAATGTTCGTCCTCCAGTGTTAAGGACGTTAAGCCATGACTGAAATGATACTCAAATGAGCACAGGATCTATAGAGCTTAGAGTTACCCGTCATCCATCTTTCAGGATAAGGGAAAAAAACCTGGAATAAACCTTATCTAGGTAACTTGCCATGGCTGAGATTCGATCTCGGGACCTTTTGTTTGTGAGGTATACATGCTACCACCTAGGCTACAAGGCTAGTTAATATTGCACATAAATGTAGTATTTAAGAATCAAAATAAATTACTTATTTTATAAATAACCTGAAACAATAATTCCTGTCCATTCTTCGTTTATTTTAAATGTTTTACAAATTATTGCTGAAGTAGTTAATATTTTCATGAACGTACTGTTAACCGTAGTAATATTAGCTGTAGGAATGATTGTAGTATTTTCTCGTGTATAGTAATTGAACCTACAGTCTCTTATGACAATGGATGCTGTGGTGCGTTTAACGTCAGATTAAATCTTCTATCATGTTCAAAGCTGTATCTGAAATTCTTATAAGTTCTCAATACAGGCTTATTAAGGTAGATGAGATTATTTTCTTAATTATGCCATCATTTTTATTTCATTTATGCGCCGTCTTCAAGTGCATTGGCTTTATGGACGGCCATAAAAGCTTTGTGTTTTATACCATCTCCAAACTTTGGGGAGGTAAGAGATTAAGTTCATCTCCCCAGCTGGAATTTCTACCTTTGACTCGTAACACAGCAGGTAGGTGATCCATGGACTAAGCTGCGAGGCTAGTGTATATATGATATCTTTTCATTAAACATTTTTAGCGGCTGTTTATAATCAACTGTAGGAAGGCCCAAAACACTTCCAATTCTTAAACGGGTCATTTATATCACAAAGAATATTCTCAGAAAAAGTTATTTAAAGCAAAAATGAAGAAGGCTTATATTTACCGAGAAAGGAACCACATGAATTGAGTACACAGAAGCTGCGTACTTTTAAGCAGTAGTACCAATTTATAGAGCCAAAGTTCAACACTTAATTATGATATGGGTATAAACATAAAAAGTCTTGCCTTTATTCATACTGAACGTTTTTGCTTTCTCTACTACGTGCACTAAATACTGAAAAAATATTATTTCATCCGCAAATTCTATGGGGAAATTTTACAGAAAATACGGGTTTTGAGGTCCCTTGAACTCAAAAAGGTCCGTGTCTGTGTCTGAGAACAGCATAACTCGAAAACAAGAAGTGCGATAAATATGTACCAAGGAAGGTGTTGTTCACCTAGTTCCAAAGATGTACCTAACATTTAAAAAAAAAAAAAAAAAAGCTATTCTTTATATGTAAAAAATGTTGTCATGTTCGATTTTCCAAAACTTGCCCGAACAACTGTGATTAAAGTGCCATACGCAAGATATCTTCATGATAAATAACCTTAGGCATAACGTTTTAAGTCCTCTCTGTTCTAAACAACTTTTGTATAATTTGTAAACCATACCACCTCCTAGTTTACATCAGAAATGTCTGTGGTAGTGTTAGTGCCAGTGCTAAGTTCAAGTACAGTTCAAGGAAAAGTACGATCAATGTAAATTACCAAAATCAAGCTGCGCAAGTAGCTCAGTCGGTAGAGCACCTGCCTGCCGTGCTAGGAGTCCTGGCGGTGAGGGGTGGGTATTTTTCTCTGACCAAGACAATTCCCCATCTTTCCCAGAGTCTGGAAGTATGAATGAGAGCGTGAATGTGTACGTGATCTAATGATTAAAACCTAACGAATTCGAGTTCCAAAGGAGAACGGCCGCCGATATGACATTGGACTTAAAGGCGGGGTATAAATGGAACAAAGAAAAAAAAGAGGAGGAAAAGAAGAAGAAGAAATCAAGGTGCGCAACAGTTAATTTAAGATGATGGATCGCCAAAGAAGAGTTCAAATTATAGAAATATCACAGATCCATCACCGTAAGCTCAGTGGAACATAGGTTATAGAACATAGAATATAAAACAATCTAACATAGGTAGATGGCGTATAGAATATAGAACATTACTAGTCATCATGATAGATGCCCGCCTAGGTAGCGTGGTGTTAGCATTTCTGCATCTCGCTCAAGAGGTCCCGAGTTCGAATCTCGGTCAGGGTGAGTTACCTGGATAAGGTTTTTTCCGGGGTTTCCCGTTATCCTGAAAGGCGAATGTCGGGTAACTCTAAGCTGTATGGATCCTGGGCTCATTTGAGCATCATTTCACCCAATCCATTCATCGTCCGATATGACTTAACGTTGGAGGACGTAAATTACAACGACAACAAAAAAAGATCACCATAAATAAGGTGCCAACAAGCAAGAAGGATGCTCTTAGGTGTTGCTAACCTAATGAGCTCATAGCAACAATTCCCTGCACTAGCAGGAGGGTTTGCCCTTTAGGGATGGATTGGCTATTTATTTAAGTAATAGACAAAATTCTTCCATACAAAATACACATATTTCGTTAAAGTATACAATATATGTCAAGTAACATTGTTTATGGTATTAAGCATTTCAAATGTATTCTTTATTAATAATTTAAAAGTTTTTGAAGAGGAAAATCGCTGTTCATTTTTGTTTCTTGGTCTTGCAATGAAGACGAATTTCAAAGCAATGACATAGAAACCCACTCTTAAAAGATTCGAATATCCCTTAAGTTTGCTTTATGCCCCTAATCTCCTTGTACCTAGAAGGAAATATACAATGAAGGCATTGCTGAAAATTTGTATCTCCATTGATGAATGGGTAGAGAAGATCTTGTGAATCTTAACATATAATTATCGCTGTTTATAATTTTCACTATTTACTCCCCCTTTTAAATTAATGAAAACTGAAATAAACATTAGGAAAATCTTGTAAGAGTTTGATGGTACAAAAAACTTTGACAGAAATTCCATCTCTGTTTTTCAGCTATAGGTATAAATAATAATAAGAATAAAACTAACCAAGTTAACAGAAATTTCAAGCTGAAACTTTTTTTTTTTTTGGGTACCATTACAAAATATATGGGTTTGGAGATCTTATAAAATTCTTGGCCCTCGCATGGGATGTTCGAAGTTTGGTATTTATTTTCCTTCTTTAGTTATGCCCTTCACAGAGAGATCGCACGATCCCTTTTTATAAACATCTGCTGGATGTTGTTTTTATGTATATTGAGTGCGTTTTATAATCAGACTTCACATCTCTCCTAAGGTGTTCACTCCGGCCAAGTAAAACCAGCTCATATCATGTAATTTGCTCTCACGTGGGAAAGCTGCTCTGATGTATCTGATTGGCTGAAGATAGATATGAATCGGTTCCTACTGGATGGAAGCGGAGCAGTCCCTACTAGTACTCGCGTTATTTCATGCTACTCATGATAAAACATTGCAGAAATCATTCCGTTACACATTTCGTTAAAGGTACAAGTGAGTAGAGTCAATAGAACCGATAGATGCTGGGGTTGAAGTCTCATAGACTTTCCATAACATCACAAATAGCTGAATGGAGTACTATATCTTTGATGTATTATGGTTTACTCGTTATGCACAACTGCTTTGCAATGAAGACAATTTTACGAAAATCCAAGACACGCTGCTGTTAATCATGCATATATCTTAATGATTGGTCTTTTAATCAAAACTTAAAGCCAGTTATTCGAAAATCAAAAATAGGGTACCGTTGCCCTTCTGGATGGTAGTTTGGGAGGGAACATCGCTGTTCGTCTTCGTGTTACATCTTTAAAGGAACATATCGTGACTAAAATTTCCAAATTAATTTTTGGCCGAATACAATACGTCCTCTATTTACTATAAGCAGGTGGCAGACGACGTGAAAAAGTTGAAGAATGGAAAGCATTTCATAGGCTCTTTGCACAAAACCCTACATATACAATATAAGTCATATTTATCAAGAGTGTTAAAAAAAATGTGGAATTGCAAATTGTCAAAGAAGTGGATGTAAAAGGTTATTTGGAATATCGGGGATTCTTCCATTATTTTCTTTTTAATTTTACAGTTCTGCGGTTCACATACACTATGTTATTCTCCCATCCACCTATAGGTAAGGACAGATATTTTATTCCAGACAAAAATTTGACGTCGAGACCAGAAATAACATGTTTCGAGCCTCGGATTAAAAAACAACTTAAAAAACAGCTGTGGATGTGAAGAGCATAACTGTAACACCAAATCATATATAAACATCAAACTTAATTTAAGTTCAGCATCTTCCAAAGAAGCGACACAGAGATTTTCAAGAAATTCCTTCCACAAAAAATAACCATTATTGAAAATAACTTTCTACAGCATTGATTTTCCTAAAAGTGGTAAGAATTATTATTAAAACTGTACACATTTAAGATGTTAACATGAGAAATATCCGATTTGTGTATCTTGAATTTTCTAGAAATACTTTATGACGTACTCTTCAATATTTTATAACTGTGTAGATACAATAACTGGTAAACGATAAACAGAGAGACAAAAACGCTACTGCAAAAAGTGTAGATATATTTTCAATAACGTTTTATGACATTAACCCTTCCGAGATTGTTATTACTTTGGACTTTTCAAAACTTTGTCATTTTTAAAATGTCGCTGTTCACTTGTTTCTCGCTGTGACATGTATAGTGTTGAATTTCATGGTAGCATTTAGCGACTCGCTTTTAAACCTCTGGCCGATTCGGTTTCCTTTATCTCCTTTATACCCCTAACAAGATATATAATAGAAACATCGGTGCAAAATTGAATATCAATTTAACGCAGTGTAGATGGAAGAGCAACTTTTTGTGAGAATATTTTTAGAAGAGTTGGTAGAATGTAACACGGCATGGCGGTGATGCCCCATAAATGTGGGCTGGAAGAAAGAACCAATCATAGTTGTGGTTTAATTGGACGACCGACCTGAAGGCCACTGGACTTCACGGATGTGATACAGGAAGGATATAATTGTGAGACAGGAATCGCGCCTGCTGCATGTCCCTCTATAACGCCTTTCTTTTTGTAATATTAAAAAGCACCGTTTTTATATTTATGTTTCTGGGCTGACGATCAAATTTGTTCCACTCAAAACTTTATACTCTTTTCTCACGTTTCCATTTGTCGGAATATTCTCATTTTGAAATTGTATTGTTCCACATATTGCACTTATATACTTTCCGATATATTTCTGAAAACAAAATATTGATCGTGTGCTCAGCCTTGTGCAGTTCTTCATCAGAATGAAATGTGCTTACTCCCTTCATCTCTTTGAGTGGTCTAAACATGTGGTTATCACTTGGTACGAGGGGTGGTGCCGTCAACGTGTCGCTCCTTCAGTTGTTGAGTTAGCTACCATGTCACGTATCTTAAAGACACTTTGCGAAACTTTAGTACGTCATGAATGATATGTTTTGCTGATCCATGACGAATGTTCAGATTTGCGTGTTATTTCATTCACCGTCACACGGCGATTTTCCATCTCATGGCTTCAACTGCTGCAGTAGACTCGGGCGTCACAACGCGGTGTGCCTGACCCTGGCGCAGAGCGTCTGTCACAGAAGCCAAACTCTTCCACTCGTACACTTGCCGCAGTGACAAGACACACGTCACCTTACTGGATCTTCATTCACCGATCGATTTCTATAGATTTCGTACCTTCACTCTAAAAAAAACTTATGACAGACCACTGTTGTTCCTTGTTGCAAGTTGCAAGCGTGGCAACGATTTTGAAATGGGATTGTGGCTGCTTTTGTTAGTCTGGAGTATTGTCCCAACTGTAGGACATTCTTTACATCATTGGTAGCAGTACTGTCAATTTACAGAACAATGGCAAAACGTCATTTTTAATTACACCTTTAAGCTTTTCAGTTTACTCCGCATCATAAATAAGAAGTTGTTGATACTATTGGTAATTGGTTTAAGTTGCATTTATATGCCACCTCTAACATCTAAGGTAATATCAACAGCTTCAATCTTTGGAACAATTACTCATTAACAATGATGTTCATTCGCTTACAGTTTTGGTTATTCCATTAAATTCTGTTTCTCTCTCTCACACACACATTCACACTTTCACTCATACTTTTGGACTCTATGGAGGATTGAGAATAACCCTGCTAAAGAAACATGGTTATTCTTCACACGGGAATTGAATCCGTAACATGTGCATTAAGAAGCCAGTCAGAACTACTCGACCGCATAGGAAATCAAACGAAATTTTGTCAATAGGCTAGTTGTATATTAAACAGTTACCTTGTAGTTTTTTGCTAAAGTAATTGTCTCACGTTTAGTGTTTATTTTCTTCCAAAATAAGATAATTAAAATTATTCTGTGCAATTTTAATTAGTGTTAAAGAGTTATTAAAGCTTAAGTTTTTAAACAAAAATAATTGCAACTATGAAGCAATGTTTCAAAACAAAGAAAACACTGGAACTCATTTAAGAACGTGTAAGTAGTTGCTTATATTTATACATTAAATGTTATTGTTGCATTAACATTCCGAGTGAATGGAACCTAAATTACAGATTTTGGAAATTTCAATATTTCTTTATGTATCGTGTAACATATAAAAAACTTAAAAATTAGCTATTTGTTAAGTTGCAGATCACCAAAAGTGGTTGTTCTGATAAATTCTTCGAACTAGCCCGCTCACTGTTTCTCTAGCACTCGTACTCTACAGAAGCATTGAATTAATAAGAAGTTAGGATCTTTATTATCAGAATTACACCGTTCCTCCCACCTTGATTTTTACTTTCACTGCGTACCTAGAGGAAGTATGCATTTCGCTAAGAATCACTACCGATATTTTAGAGGAAAATGTGTATACTTTTGAAGCTCCCAGAATTAAAAAAAAGAAATATAAACAACAGCGCGGCTTTGTGTGTATATTCGTTAATTTGTATGCATCTGTTTGTGAAGAAAAAAAAAGTTGTTCAGTCACGAAACTTGATTTTTAAATTCACTATCTTCCAAAGATAAGCTTTACAAGAAAGTCTCCCTTTTTTCAAAATTGGTTCTATAGCGGTTTCCATTGATAGTTTTATCTTGAATTTTTTGTGAATAGTCTATGAAAGTCATTCTGAATAATGGCGCTTAATTATTTGTAAGCATATGATTTGTATAGAGAAAATCTTACTCTATAAAATGTATAGATCTCGTAGAAACAAACAATTAGGTCAAATAAAGTAATGCTGAGCACTGTTATAGTTCATTATTAGTTTTCTTAAGGGTAAGTCACTGTTTTTCTCCGCCCCCCTCGTATTCATGCAAAGAACATGGACATAGCGATTCGCGGTTTAAAACTTCTTTATTCTTATATACTCGTGTTGTTCAAATGCGTGACTGTGTATCTCGATTAACAAGAAATAAGTGTTAAAAAGAGTGGTAAAGATATTTTGGCGAATATATCGACGTGGCCAGGAATCCCCGTGTCATCATCTCACTAGGGTGGCAACAAGGTTTGTATGTGCATGTCGGACAACCTGACACCATCAGTGTCGCATCGGGTTACAAACAGGTTCCCTCGCCCTTTTGTTTCCACCAGTGCCACGTTATGTTTACAGCGCCGGAAATAAGTTTAATAAACTGCTGCTGCTACCAACCTGCATTGCCTTACAAATTTCATTGGAAATGCACGTGATTCCATTGTTTCTACTGAAAAAAATCCTAGGTGTTGTAACAGTTACTTACCCCGCTCCTCTGAAAGCTTTACATAGTTGTCAAACCATAATCTTCTATCTATTGAAGGTAAACCTTCATTTCACTCATTTCATTATGAATAAAGCGGGCTGAAGCAGTGTAATGACTTAAATTCCATTCTTCTTGATGGCCAGGAGAACAATCGAATATCGCCTTACACTTGACAGAAGTAAAACCTTGCACATTCAAACAAATTAAAATAGTCCACACACACACACACACACACACACACACACACACACACACACACACACACACACACACACACACACACACACACACACACACACACACACACACACACACTCACACACACACACACACACACACACACACACACACACACACACACACACACACCTCGTATTGCACTCACATGACTTTCTCTACCCTGGTATAAACCATTCTTGCATAAGCTTATTCTTCTACGTACTTCGTTAATCCAGATAAACTTGGAATAAAGAATAAAATAGACTTAAGCAACAATTACATCTTTTAAGAGCGGTTCGCTGTGTAGTGTCTTTAAAATACCGTTCTCTTGCAAGGCCGTGAGAGAAAGTGAATACGACTTCCCAATTAATTAAAGTGTAAATATGTAAATCAGTAATAAGGAATACCTTGGAAATCCTGAAATCCACAAAGAAGACTATTCCACTAAAGTCAAGTTATGCATTTCATTTCTCGTGAAAATAATTTCTAAGATATCACATTTTAATAAAAAGTGTTAATAATGTTTGACAATCAACATTTTCTGAGCTTCATTTAGAAGGTAGTTTGTGGTGGGAGCAAGAACGTGGCAATTGACAACCTCGTTGACAAACAAAATATGTATTCAAGTTAATTGTTCTTTCATACTAGCCGTGTGCAGTCCAAAGTATGGAAAGGTTGAACCAGACTGAAGAATTCAATGCCACAGCCGGCATTTGAATCACGGATCTTCCGGTCTCCGTCCATTAGTTGTACCTAATAGTGGTCCGAACTATAAAGCCCGGGCCTTAAAGTACTTACAGCATAGTAAGTCGCCATTAAGGTAGTTGTCTCACGTGTTTATGAGAACTCATAGTGGTTTACCGGGAAAATACGAGTCAGTTGGAGAATTTAATGTCATGTTGGCACTTTGGCCTTAGTAGCTCAATGGCTTAGAGCGGCTGGACGGAAACCAGAGGATTCGTGGTTCAAATCTCGGCTATGGCATTGAATTTTTCAGTCTGGCTCTACCCTTTCATAGTGCGTCCTACAACGGCTAGTGTGAAAGAACAATTAATTTCCATTAATTATACCTAATAGTAGTCCGAACTATAAAGTCCGGGCCTTAAAGTACTTACAGCATAGTAAGTCGCCATTAAGGTAGTTGTCTCATGTGTTTATGAGAGCTCCTAGTGGTTTACCGGAAGAAACACGAGTCTGTTGTAGAATTGCTGGCATGTTGGCCATGGTAGCTCAATGGTTAAGAGCAACTGGATGCAGAGCCAAGATCTTTGGTTCAATCCCGGTTATCGCAATGAATTTTACCTTTCCAAAATATGTATTTATTTGCAGTGATCAGAACAGTAGGGAAACGAAAAAAAAAAAAAGAAGGAACGATAACGACTTCTGATTTAAGAAAAATATAAGTATTTGAAAATTGAAACCGATGCCAAGGAGTATCTCAGGAATAGTTTACTCCACTAAAATAAAAAAAAAATAAAAAAATATAAGTGACAAATTATGTGCTTTAACAACATCACCGTTTTTTGTGCAGTAAGATTTTGTCTATTCCTTACGCTTACCAAAGGTTATTCAGAATGAAGAGAACCTCAGATGCTATTTCAAAAATAAAAAGCACGTACAGTTCTTTTCTTATAAAACTATTCTAAGCATGTGACATTTTAATTAAAATCGTTGAGCAATTTTTGAGAAAGTCAACATTTTCGAAAGAAAATGAAAGAATAAAAATAAAGAATAGTACAGAATAAAAGTAAAAAAAAAAAAAAGTAAAGAATAAGAATAAAAAATAAAGAAAAAAAGAAAAAATAAAGAATAAGAATAAAAGTAAAGAATAGTTAGGGGTCGGGGATTTTTCTGAAAATCTTTCTGTTCCTTCTCTACATACAATGTTTCGATTTAATCAATTTACATTTTTAGTTGAGCTGTAGAACCATACATATGCACTTTTGCCTTAAAAGGTTCAGGGGACATGTATTTTCAGTACTATCGATGTATGAAATGTCTGGTTGCTATTTTATATAGGCAGTAGAGAAAGTGAAAATATTTTGGTTGCGTTCAGGTATTCCAAAACTTTAGATGAATTCTCGGTAGCGATATTTTTATATACGATAAGCGCGGATGAATCGGGTCATATTTTGAAAATCTTTCACAAAAGCCCTATTTTTCACATAAATATGAAAGCTTTTACCTTATATTTAAGCCTGGACATTCTTGGTTATGTTAAATGCTAAGATTTTCTGTTTGATTTTCTATATTCGAGGGGGGACCCAAAAGGAACCGGACTCCGAGGGCGCTGCCACTCGTAGACGTAGTGCAGGATTCTCACGCTACATGGTGTTAGTAGAGACCATGAAACAGCTGTGCAGACGGCGTCAGTGTAGAGCTGAACGTGCAAGTGTGGTATTGTGTTTCTCTGACTGTTGGCGGGTTACCTCTGCGAAGTCGTTATGGCAACTTTAATAGAAATAGGAGTGTCTGTGAGTGAGTGTCCTGCTTAAAAAGACTGCAACGGAGACACACCAAATGCTTCAGGAAGCTTTCCAGGAGGACGCTATGAGACGCACACAGGTTTTCGAGTGGTTTCGGTGCTTTAAACGTGGTGAGATGTGTGTTGAAGACCAAGCTCGTTCTGGACGCCCTTCAACATCGCGAAATGAGGAGAACATTGAAAAGGTCCGCCAAAAGATCAACGAGGATCGTGGGCAAATGATCGACCAAATTTCAGCAGCGACAGGAATCAGTTGGAGCTCGTGCCAGCGGATTTTGAGGGAGGATTTGCACATGAGACGTGTTGCTGCTAAATTGGTTCCGCGCCTTCTGACACAGGAGCTCAAAACCATCCGCATGAATGTGTGTCAGGACTTGAAAACAGAGATTGCTCGTGAACCAAACTTATTGAACAAAGTCATTACAGGGGATGAGAGTTGGTGTTACGGATACGGCTCAGAAACCAAGCAAGCGTCAAGCCATTGGAGGACTCCCAACTCTCCCAGACCAAATAAAGCAAGGCAAGCGATGTCAAATGTGAAGACGATGATCATTGTCTTTTTTGATGTTCGTGGAATTGTGCATTGGGAATTCGTACCCCCTGGCCAGACTGTTAACCAGCACTTTTACTTGAATGTTTTAAGGCATCTGCCAGAGGATGTGAGGAGGAAGCGCCCTGAACTTTGGCGATCAGGTGACTGGTTTCTGCATCACGACAACGCTCCAGCACACACGGCCTTACGAGTGACCCACTATTTGGCATCTCAGAGGTGGTCTGTCAATCCCCACGCTCCGTATTCGCCGGACCTTGCCTCGTGCGACTTTTTCCTATTTCCACGAATGAAAAAAAAAAACGCTAAAAGGGGAGCGTTATGACGATGTGGAGGCGGTAAAAACAGCTTCGCAAAGGGCACTGGACAAGGGCACAAGGTTGAAGAGTTCCAAACATGCTTCCAATAGTGGGAAAAGAGACTTGACAAGTGTATCGCATGTAATGGAGAGCATTTTGAAGGTGACTGAAGTAATTTTGTAAATAGGTTCATCAATAAAGTTTTTATGACACCAATCCGGTTTCTTTTGGGTCTCCCCTCGTACTTCCGTTTTCATTTTTATTCCGACCGGAAACTAATCCTAATCACCCGCAATTGGAGGATGAATAAGACGAATTGGGATGATGGACGAATCGGAATGGAAAGAAAAACGGCGGAACTTTCGGTACAGAATGTAATCATGAGAACAAAATAACATATTTCTACACTTGTATATTCACATCTTTATGTATCTCACACAGATTTTCCGCATATGACTCGCTTCTTTCTCACAGCGCCCACGCAGATTTCGTGGTACCATTCTCCATTATTCTGAGCTCATATGAGCGTCATTTCACCTATTTCATTCATTGTCCTAATTGACTTATTATTGGAGTATGTGAATAAAAAAACTGAATGCCGCGCCTTACTTCATCCGCGTCGCCCGATGTTGTAGTGGTATTTATTTTTGCATGTTGGCAGCACTGATTAAGTAACTCATAACAAGGAGGATTATGGATGTATGAAAATCTGTATTTTCTTATTGTGCAAATTGCTGGAGTAATTTCATTACATATTCGTTATAAATCTATATTAAACGAACTTAAAAAAACAACAAAATTCCAGAAATGGAGCGATTACATTCCTCCTTTCCGGAAAAGAAATTCAATATCTCACTTAGACTTAAGAAACATAATCGCATTGCATACTTGTCTTTGCCTACAAAGGCCGTTCCAACACAATACACTACCGTCCCCTAGAGAGCAGATTTTGAAAAACGAATCTGAGTCGCCGGTCAATCCGAACCATCCGCACTTACTTTGATACCAAAAATATACGCAAATATACCGTCTCAGAAAAAATTTATAGCACAGTCGATTTTCACCAAACATATACTAATTATTTTTACAAGCGCTTACTCTTCCCGTAGGGGAGGGGATCCGTTACCCTTCCGCTGCCGTGGTGCGGGCGCTGCGGACCCTTAGCACTCGTGGTACCTCGGGCCGAACTGCCGAGCTCCTCCCGTCGGGGAGTTGTTCGGATGGGGTTGGACTCGAGGGGGCAGTGTGTTCCTGACACCCACGGGAAATTGGGTACCTCCGACCAGGCTACGGCCGCCCGGAGGGGGTAGAGGGTGTCCTAATAAGTCCCTAGTCTGCATAGCTAGTAGAAGGTGTGCTAGATCACCAGGCGGCCCCACCGAGGTTTTCGGTAGCCTTCCCTGCAGGGTTCACACGCGTAAGTGGCGTATCCACTTCCATCCCGTCTTGACGTTGTTGTCAACGGGGGGGGGGGGGGGTTAAAAACTCAGGTATTGCCCTATGGAAAGAGCCCCGCAGTATCCATCGCTTCCGGGTTGAAGCAGGCCAGGGTGTTTGGACCTACGGGTCCAGGACTGATTGGGTAGAACCTCTGCACATAGAGCGCTTATTCTCTTATCTACTTCATGTCAATCTAGATAATGCTTTTAGGAGCAAGAGAATATGGGATTAGAACAGGCTTTAAGTGATATTCAACTATTTTCGAGATGGTCGCTAAGTGAACTGATGTCTTTGAACTGATGTCTTTGATGTCTCTCTTCATCGAACAGCTTAGGATTTAACATAATCTAGAATGTCTAGGCCTCAAATAAGGTAAAAGCTTTCATGACAAATAGGGCTTTTGTGAAACATTTTCAAAATATTGATCCGATTCAACCGTGCTTACCTTAGTTAATAGTGAAACAAGAGGCAGTAAGGAAGAAACATGACTTATGCCCGATTTCACCAACGATGTTAAAATCGACGTTAACAAATGTAACGTAACAATTGTCATAGTTTAACATTAATGTTAAATTTCTTGCATTTCACCAACCTGTTTTCTGAAAATGTTAACAAATCTGTAAATATCACAGCTATGGATGAGTCGTATTATTTTCTGAACGTACTGTGATGCGCTTTTGTTTTCATTTTCGTCTGCACAACCTGACAAATGGCGGATGAACAAAATCATAAATAAAGCCGTGAGACAAATTTCTCATCGATGGAGAAAGAATTGTTAATTGAATTGGAGACGAAGTGTAAGGATATCGTGGAAAATAAGAGGACTGATGCGGTGAATGTAAAAGAGAAAGATGTTACGGGGAAAATATTGGAAACGAATTTAATTCAAATGTATGTGTCACTACTAGAATCACCAAACAACTTGTCAGTATTACGTAAAGTTAAAACGAGGTGCGAAGAAGGACAAGTGACTTAAACGTTTCAAGACGGGAGGTGGATAGTGCATTATCCACATAATTAAGTGAATTATAAAATCGCAAAGTTATTAATACTTGAAGCAAAGGCGAGATCGCCATATTCCTTTCGATGCATGTTCTAACCTCTCTTGTACTTCCGCAGTAACCTTCCTAGCAACTTGTTTCGACAGTCTATACCTCCGTAAAATATTTTCTTCTGATAGCTCCTCAAAATCATTTCTCCTCATAGGCCGTACTCTATTACGAATGTCATTTAGACGGTCTTAAATATAGCAAATCGACATCAACAACTGAGTTCATGCTCGCCATCTTGACTATTTACAATTGTTAAGGACTTAACATCAGAAATTTGGCTTGTTAGTTTAAGAAGAGATTTAACACGAGTGTTACGCTAACACTTGTTTGTGGAATGCAATTTTTGTTTTAACTATTGCTAAACTCGTGTTAAGTCTTAACATCTGTTGGTGAAATCGGGCACGAATGTTTCAAGCTTAATATTACGTATAAATGAGTATTTTCTCAGAGCAGTTATGTTTTAAAGAAGTATCGTGTTGTTTACCTCCACGCGTGCCTTTAGTTTTATCTTCCTCACATGGCTGGTAAATGGATTCCTCTTGAAAATCCTCGACATCCTCCTCCTGGTTTAACAGTGTCTGTCCTTGTATCTTTATTTCACATACACTAAGATCAGCTCTTCCTTGCTTAACGTTTAAAAATAAAGAACATCTTCAAATAGAAAGTATATATTGGATATGTTGAAAGAAAGCAAACAAAAATACCTTGTCTATCTTTATAACTGTTAGTTTTCTATTTACTTCATTTTGATCATTACACATTTCATTTTAAGTGCAAAGATATAGGGAACGAAACAATAGTCACATGTTGGAAAGCAGGACGCTGTGTGTATGTCAAACTTAAACCCAATGCCTATCATGACTGCGAGAAACAGCTGCATAGCGCCAGCACTTTAATAAAAGTCTGTGTAATATTTACATGACGTCTCTTCAGTCTTGTACAAACTATTCTTACAAATACTTATTCTTCGGTTTCATACTGATCGAGATAAACGTTTTAAAAATGTTTTATTACACATTTTCTTGCAGACAGCAAAGGAAATAGGTGAATACTTTTTGTGATAGGCAAATGTTTTAAAGCTGGTCGCTCTGAGATCGATATACCAGGGCTCTTCAATAAAGAATGATCATAATTTTTTACGGTCATAGTTTTTCGCAATAAAATTCAATCTTATATTCTGTTAGCTTAATGTGAAACAAACACGCCGTAGTAGTTTCATTGTTGGTACTCCTGGTCCCCGCCTGTGAGAACCAGGCAAGTTCAGACATGTTCAGTATCGCCTACCGCTGCAATGCAGGTAACATGCAGTTAAATTTGATGTTAGAGAAAGACCCGGAGTTTCTTTCAAACGTAATCACTGCTGATGAAACTTGGCTACATCATTTTGATCATGAGAGCAAACAGCAAAGCTCGGTGTGGAAATCTTCATCCACCCCCCCCCCCCAAAAAAGTAAAAGTGTTTGATTCTGCTGGGAAAGTTATGGTCATCTCATTTTTTGATATTCATGAAATAGTTTATCAGCATGTTGTACCTGCACACACATCAGTAACTGGACAATACTACAGGTATGTCCTGAAAACATTGCAAGTCCATATCAGGCGCACAAGACAACATTCCGCTGCACCACGATAATGCGCGGCTGCATATTGCCAATGTTGTTGCTGAATATCTTGCAAAAATCGACGTGAAGTGCATCCCTCACGCTCCCTATAGTCCGGATTTAGCCCCATGTGCCTTTTTTCTTTTCATTAACTTGAAGAAACGCCTTCGTGGGAGGCATTATCCATCATCAGAAGCAGTGGTGAAGGCTGTGGAGGCGATTTTGAAGGATCTCTCAAAAAATGTTTTCCAGCATGTTTTTGGAGACTGGCAGAAACGCTGGGACAAGTGCATCGCATTCAAAGGGAGATCATTTTGAGAAGGACCATCAAAATTATGAGGATGAATAAAGGCACGTTGTCAAAAAATTGTGATTACTCTTTATTGAACAGCCCTCGTAATATTAATATTCGTTTATATATTCAAGAGATGAAATACGAACCACTTTCCATTTAAGAAAAGCATAACAATTTGAAAATTTACGTAAATTATTACATTTTTTGTGTAGTAAGATTTCTATGTCTTACAGTTGTCCGGTTATCCAAAATTCATTTAGTATGAAGAGGCCTTCAAAGCCTTTTCCCTGAAAATTTAGGATATACATTTTAATTTTCATGAAAATTTCTTAATCATATCGTAATTTAATCATAACTGTGTCAAAAGTTTGGAAAACAAAATTTCTATAAAGGTATTTTTTTACTTTTCCTGTTACATTCTTAAACAGGACGCGAATCACACACACACTCACATACGATTTTATAAAAATGTTTGGACTCTGTCCTCTGCACTGTGGTGATTCCTTTGGACGGCCGCCCTGTCTCCTCTTGCCTCATCCTTCCTCCTGGGGATGCTACACTAGAGGACATAGGTACAATAGACCAAGTTTGGACCTCTTTGCCGAATCCCCTCCGTAGCGTAGTCCAGTCCAGTGAGGGTTCTTAAAACGTGTATTTCCAATGAAATAGAGTACTTCCTACGTAAAAGTACTCGACGCAACAGCTACGCTTAGCAAGTCTTGCGGTATTCGGGAATGAGAAACTCTGGTGAGTGAAGTCTAGGGAAGGAAATATCCCGACGCGAGTGAGTTAGCGCTGTTCCTCAAGCTCTAGTGTACGAGTTTGCGGATGTCTTGGGTTCGAGTGAACTCTGCGGAAGAGGCTACGTCGGCCATATTTCGAGACGCCATTACGTTACCAAAGAGCGAAGCGGCAATGAACAGTAGAACAAGTGCACATTAGTGAAGTGACACAGAGACCTAAACGAAGTTTCAGGGGAAATTGAGCTACGTCATTAAGTGACAATGAAATTTAAGTGAAGTGACACTTTGAAAAAGTGGACGGAGGGCATAGTACATAGACGAGAAGGTAGTAGTAGTACTAGTAGTAATAATAATAATAATAATAATAATAATAATAATAATAATAATAATAATAATAATAATAATAATAATAATAATACTGTGACTTTGTGGGTTCGTGGAATGAAAAGTCCAATTACACCACTCAACAATGTTCTTTATTTCCACCGACTTACAGTTTAACACTTGCCAATTACACAGAATTACTTGCTGCACACAGTTACAATTCACCAGTCCGTCCGTTACAATTTCACTGTACTCGCGGTTACGTAAGCTCCGGTACACATTCAAAGTTACGTACAGTCTTCCGTTGCACAATCCTTTCGTTCATTAACACGTCACTGACTAACACTGCCTTCTTACACCAAGAACTGCGACTGTCTCCTCACTCACTGACAAAACCAACTCACTGACTGACTAAACCAAAACCAACTCAACTCACTAACTAACTAACTCTGTCTGTCTGTAACTCTCTTTATATAGGAATATCGCCGGTTTCTCGTGTTTACAGGATTGTTCTAGTAACAGAAAGATCGAGAAACAGGTGTAGAGGAAACAGGCGACACAGTCATGTTTTTTCCCTGACCACAGCCTGTCACCACCACAAGACGAACGAGGAGGAGGTGTGGCTAACCGAACCTCCCCTACCTTCCGCTGCCAGCTGCTTTCACAGGGTGTTCTAGCGCTCCCGTTACAATACGAAAAGTCTAAAGCGATGGATATCTCGAAAATGATTGATGCCACAAAAATGTTTGAAATAAATTATATGTTTTGAGATCTGCTGTGTACTACATTTCTTGCTTTCTCTCTGACTCTCTCTTATTTACCATTTTCACAGAATTATACAAAATTCCTTATGAATAGAGAAGACTCGGCTGGCTATTTTCAGTAAATTCAGGTTATTATATTAAACTTTAGGTAAACAGGTATATATTAAACTTTAAGATATTGTAAAGAAAATGGTTATAAGCAATATATATATATATATATATATATATATATATATATATATATATATATATATAAGGAAAAGTTTACCATATAAAGGACAGTTTATGGGGTTTCCTTAAAACATTTGAATCCCATGTTTGAAAGATTTTAAACATTAATGCCAAGTTTGGACTTTGTTTCTATTCTCCCCCCTTTTTTTTTTTTCGTAATGCTTAAACCGGCCGGCCTTGTAGCCATGGTCGCTAGTGTATACATCTCTGGCGTGTACCGTGTAGAGGGTCGCGGGTTCGAGTTCCGTTTTTGGCATGGGTGTTTATAAAACCACAGGGGGAAAAGTAGTAAACAAATGGAAAGAATAAAAACTGTACAAATAGGGTAAAGAAAAAAATATATAAAACAACATGGATTTTATTTGAAATGTTCATATCTTTTTTAAGTATAATATTTCTTTATGTATTAGGCACTGATAACGACGGCATCGAAGTGATTTGAATAACTACATCACCTTATGTGTCAATCCTGTTAAGAAATTTGAACTTTGTTCATACTTGAAATACCCACTCTGAGATCATCTCCAAGTTTTGGACAGCAAATAAATATTGCAGGCTTGTGCTACTGACTGTGAAGCAACACTTACCGAAAGTCATTATTAGGTAAAAGATGAATGTAAATCTATCGTGATTTTTCTGAGAATGCCCTTTAAAGACCTCTTCATTTTATATGATTTCTGTGGTTTTTTAATGTGGGGTAAGTAATAACAGGTAGAGAAAAATTCAGTAAAAAGAAAAAAAATTATTTCAAATAACTTTTTTCTACAACCAACCACTTCTGCGATATGGTTTAGTTTTTCCAATATTGAACGTGAGGCGGACACACTACCATCTACGCTATCGAGGCGGGCGATGTACTCTTTCGATTTCCCAAATAATTTGTATCCAATGATAAGAGTTTCCCATATATTACGGTATCGTGTGAAGTGCAAGAGTTAGTATAAGCTTTGTTATTGTTAGGCGCCCTTGCTGTTAGAAATTTAAGTACAAAACTGTCGTTGATTAGTAACTAGACTTGTCTGTATGTCATTTAGAAATAGGCAAATTTGAAGAGTGCCCCGATTAAAAATATATGAGCGTTAGTTGACGAGAGGTTTGCGAAAGCAGAAAATCGTTAAGATGTGATAAATTTACGACAAAAGTATCTTAGGAAACAGTGTGGATGTATATTTTCAAATATAAAAGCTCATCTTTAAAGATTAACAATTGCATAAAGAAATTTTAATTGTGATTTGCTGGGAGAAAATTAGGTAGTCAATAAGTTTCTCATACAGC
Source organism: Mantis religiosa (assembly GCA_030765055.1). NCBI lineage: Eukaryota > Metazoa > Arthropoda > Insecta > Mantodea > Mantidae > Mantis > Mantis religiosa. The sequence continues at coordinate 139,477,465 of CM060954.1, read as the reverse complement.
ATAGTCGAATTACGAGTTACTCCAAAAGAAAGTCGCAGACTATTCTGGTCGTTTTCAGTTTTCGCTCGACGAAAGTGTTGTTTAGGATGGTTCCATTATTCGGAACTTCAGATTGTATTTTCGTTTCCAAAACCGATAATTGAGCAATTGAAGCTCCAAATTTGATAGAGAAGCCCAGCAGGTGAATACAGTAGCATGTTCTCACAAAATCCGTACGAATGTAACGAAATCCTGGGGAGTTTGTTTTCCCACGGGGAGTTGCGTGCACCACGATGTAACACTAGAGCCCTTCTCTGTCTTTTCAAAACTGCTGCGGCGAAAAACATTTTGTCCAGAGTACACGCAACACAACTTCCCTCAGTAGCTTTCTCTATACAGGACACGGGGTCTCTTCCTTCCTGCCTGCTACCATCTGCCTCATCTCCCATCATCTCACCATCGTGTCATACTGTCCCTTTCTGCATTTGAAAGAACTCATTATCTCATAATGTGTGTATCTGTTATTGAAAAGTCATCTTCGCCATAGTTAATTTATGTTTCGGCATTTGAAAACACCAACTTAGCTTATGCCTATGGGTGCATTTAAAATTCCGTCATGGTGTGGTTGCATCTGCTGCATCAGCTACTGAAACAATGTCTCACACCATAATGTTTTTGTCTTCATCTGGAACATCATTAAAGTTATTAACTTATCAATATTTCTTATTATAAGTAAGATGAAAGTTAATTTTAAGATCCTCAACTATATACTAGTTATTAATCAGTTATTGTTGCAGTCAACTGCAAAATTTAACTCCAGTTGCAACATAATGTGTGTGTCTGCATTTTAATCAACACTTACATCAAGTTTCTCTGCATCTGAAACACCACCTTACGATTTCTGAGTCGATATACATTTGAAACTTCATTCGTCATAAAATCTCTTTATGCTTCTGGAAATTCACCTTGCCTCAGAATGTCTTTTCTACAGTACAAATAGCCCCATACGTCATTATCATTAAAAGTATCAGTCTCTATGTTACAAAAGCTACTTTAGGCTACCATCGATATCTGTCACCATCTATTCCTCATCATCCTCCGTGGTTTAAAACCTCTGTAGACCTATGACATTTTTAGAGTGTAAAAATCCTCAGCACGCTTCCTTCGGAAGAAAAGTAAAACCGGTGGTCCGAGCGTAGATTTATGTCACGAAAAAGAATATCAAGCTGATAAAGAGACATCTGAGGAAAGTTAAGTGATGACTTCCAATATGAACTGGGGTACTGAGAATCTGCAGTTAAAGAATATCCCTAAATAAAAACTCAACTTTTTATCATGTGATAATATATATGACTATCAGAAACAACACATTACCTCACCATCATGTGATGTCTATCTCTACATCAGAAACAACACACTATCTCACCATCATAGGATAATGTCTGTATATCATAAACGTATTTGTAGCGTGTCTGTTTCACGTTCAGTAAGTCCCGACTTATATATATATATATATATATATATATATATATATATATATTTCTTTTCCTTATTTTACCGTTTTTTATTGTTTCCGTTTGATTACTGTGCTTTCTACACACATACACTATACACATAAATACCCATGCCCAAGGTGGGACTCGAACCCACGACACTCTGTGCGACGGAGCGTTACAGACACAGGCTCTAGCGATCACGGCTACGAGTACCAGCACTCGGTCAGGGTAAGATATCTGAATAAGGTTTTTTTTTTTCTGAGGGTTTCCCTTATTTTGAAAGATCAGTAGCTGGTAACTAAACTCTATGGAGCCTAGACTCATTCGAGCAACTTTCATTCATCGTCCAATATGACAATTAGGAGGATGTTAATTACAAAACGAAAGAAAGAAGAAAAGTAATACAACATTCTATCCTGCGTGTAATGAGTATGCCTTCAGCTTGATATGCTTTCTTTTCTTTTCAAAGCCATTACACAGTAATAGAATTCCACATTCTCTTGCTATCGTTACAATCGTACCATAAAAGCCAGTATGGCATTTAGATGCGTTTATTTTGTTGGTTCATTGTGGGTAACTTTGGAAACCTGAGTTTATCATTGGAATTGATGTTGATCTGACGAAGCGAAGGTTTAATGTTTAATTTAGATTCAATCATTTTGTAGTTCGCTATTTGTGTTTCTATTTTTTTTTCCTAGTACCAAACAGAAATATATATATATATATATATATATATATATATATATATATATTCCTCCGTTAAGCTATTGTTTTCCTTACCTTATATTTAGCAATACACCCCAGATGTCAAATACTGTGTACAGAATACTAAAGGCCTAACTGAGATGTAGCTATGAAGTAGGTAGTGCAGCTATCAAAATTGCGTGTATACTTACACATCGCTTAAACCACAATATTGTAAGTATATGTCCACTTTAAACTGAGTTTTGACTATATATTTACAAACTATAGTTTGTATTTTAAATTGTGTTGTGTCCTAATGCACTTAACATTCTTTTACGAATATTTTGTGCCATCACTTGTATTCTGTTTGAGGACCCCTGATATTTTCTTAAAACTTGACTCTTATTAAATAGAAATAAAATGCACATAAAATAAGACAAATCAACATAACATATCGAATTGAGCGAAGAAATAAGTAGCACTTTTAATCTTGTGACATCATCTTCTGTTTAGCGGAGAAATAGTTGGTGTCATGATTACAACGCCGTGGTCAGGTATCAGCAGGAATAAATATTTTTGAATGCAAGAAATACAGGTGGATTTGCCCTTAAAATATTTGCGATAAAATCGACATATAGTTTTTAAAGATTTGTGCAGTTAACGACATAATTTTAGAATGCATTTTATATATTCGTATAATCAACAAACGGAGCAGTTTTGTTCGGTACCTTACTCTTAGTCCAAACTTTCAAGGTTAGTGTTTTACTAATTCAGTTTACTTTCATATATAAAGAGGGAGCCCATTGCTAGGAAAGTGTCACAAGAACACGGTTAACACATCGCCGGTTTTTAGTTTCGCTAATTTAATCCCGATTGGTGACAGTTTATATTGCCAATATAAAGTATCCTATATTTTAAGCGTAAATTCTGCATTCCGAATAGCTTTATTGGACAAGATTTAAAACTTAACGGTCCAGGGGAATTACTAAAAAAATGTATTTTGATAGATGCGTTTCTCCCTAAGTGAATATCACAAATTGGATTTAATATCTATACGACGCACTTTATACATAGAGGAAGTGGTTATTGCACTCCACTCCAAAATTCCACATCGATTTTTCGCCATTGTTTTGAGGTTTCCTGAATTAAGAAAAGGCGTATGTCCATCTGGACAGTATAACTCAAAAACAGAAAGTCAACCAAATTCCAAACTTGGTATTTACATTCAGCATCTTGTAATAATGGAGCACGGGCATTTTCAAGAAATCTATCGCACCCCAACTACCATTTACATGGAAAATGTTTGCTAACTTTTTATTGAATATGGGTCTAGCATACTGATTAAATTACCATATTTTAAAAAATCTTTATGACATATAAAATGTAAAACCCATTTTAATGCCTTTTGAGGTCCTCTTTTTTCTGAATGGATTTTGTTTAATTCCTAAACCATAGAAGATAAACAAGTTACACTGGAAATGTAGATCTCGTTAAAACATACAACTTATTCTAAAGTATTTGTGACTTTAAGCATTTCCGATATATGCTTTGTTATTTTGATTGCCAAGTGATTATACCTTTTCAAGAAGCAGTTCTCCATGCAAACTACGAGGGCTGTACAATAAGGAATGATCACATTTTGTTTTCTACAACGTACCTTTACTCATACTCATAATTTTGATGGCCCTTCTCAAAATAGTTTCCGCTGAATGCGATGCACTTGTCCCAGCGTTTCAGCCATTCTTCAAAGACAAACGTTTTATGAGAGATCCTTCAAAATCGCCACCGCAGCCTTAACCACTACTTCTGATGATGGATAATGCCTTCCACGAAGGCGTTTCTTCGAGTTAGGGAATAGAAAAGAGTCACATGGGGCTAAATCCGGACTATAGGAGGGGTGAGGGATACACTTCACGTTGATCTTTGCAAGATATTCAGCAACATTGGCAATATGCGGCCGCGCATTATCCTGGTGCAGCATCCAGTTTGCTTCACGGAAATGTGGTCTTTTGCGCCTGATATGGACTTACAATGTTTTCAGGACATCCCTGTAGTATTGTCCAGTTACTGATGTGTGTGCAGGTACAACATGCTGATAAACCATTCCATGAATATCAAAGAATGAGATGACCATAACTTTCCCAGCTGAAGCAACCACTTTTGCTTTTTGGGGGTTGGTGATAAAGGAGATTTCCACACTGAGCTTTGCTGTTTGTTCTCAGGATCAAAATGATGTAGTCAAGTTTCATCAGCAGTGATTACGTTTAAAGGAAACTCCGGAACTTCCTCTAACATCAACTTTAACTGCATGCAGAGCTGCATGCGATTGTCCTTTAGTTCGGGAATCAACAGTCTTGGAACCCATCGCGCACAAACACGTCTCATGTGTAATGTTTCTGTCACCAACGTGTGGGTGGCACCCAATGAAATGTTCAGTATTTCAGAGAGTAATCTTAAGGTAATTTGTCGATTCTCTCTCACAATGGCAGCTGCAGTATTGATGTTTTCTTCCGTAAGAGCAGTAACTGGAGCACCGGGTCAACTTTCATTTGAAATTGATTGTCTCCCCTCTTTAAACATTTTAAACCACCTTCGAGCTCTGCTGTAGGGAAGAGCAGACTCCCCATAGGCCTCCTGTAACATTGTATAGGCCACAACAGAAGATTTGTTGAGACGAAAGCAGAATTTCAAAGCCACATATTGTTCCTCGCGTGCTACCTCCATTGCAGTGGTAGGCGATACTGAACATGTCTGAACTTGCCTAGTTCTCACAGGAGGGAACCAGGGGTACCAACTATGAAACTACTACGGCGTGTTTGTTTCACATTAAGCTAACAGAATGTAATTTTAGTGCGAAAAATTAAGACCGTAAAAAATGATGATCATTCTTTATTGAACAGCCCTCGTGCGTGGTATTTGAAACCGAGGACATGGTCAATTGCGTTTTTTTTTTTTTTTTTTTTTTTTTTTTTTTTTTTTTTTTTTTTTTTTTTTTTTTCTGACCTTAGTACTTCCTTCTTATATCTTCGACGAAATGCATGTACGATGAATATTTATTTCGATTAATAAGAAGTAGATTAAAGAATAATTTGCTGTCAAAATAGTTGCATAACAGTCTGTAGTAAAGGCCATTTGAATGTAACATATCAAATATATTTTATTAATGCTGTAATGTAATTAATTTTGATCTTACTTGCATGTATGACTGTCTTGAGTCTGTGCATGGAAAATTCCTAAATGTGCTAATTACCCATGCAGCAGTATATAAAATGCAAATGCATCCTATTAAAGCTGTCACCTTAATAATTGTTTTAAATCATAAAGTTGCTGTGTAGCTAATTAGACGATGAACGTAATTATATGCTATCATTTGACTGCTTTAAGTATGAACGAGTGCATGCTGCACTTCATACAACTAATTGTCTTACAGGAGAGGCTTGTTAGCTTTTACAATATTCTCTTTATAATGTTGTTCTATGATCAGAATTATTTTGTATGCTGTACACCCCCCGCCCTCCCGCTCCAACAGTTTTCCAAGTTCTTAATCACGGATGACCAACCTATGAACCTGTTTTTCCTTTTTTTTTTTTTTTTTTTTTTATTTGGGGGTGGTGTAGTCGTTTAATAACACAAAAGCTCCCCGTTTTAACATTAAAAATATGAATGTTGAAGAAATAGACACGAATTTGACCGGTATAGACAAGCAACCATAAGCCACTCTAAGCCACTCTTGGACATCGCAGGTATTCTGTAACCATTGTACAAAACAATCTGTTACTAATTATATGTATGCGTTCAGTTGTTTTTCCTGTTATACGGAGTAATTTACTTTATACCGGATTAATTTTATCGTTGCATTGATACATTCTATAAATACGGGGTGAAATACATATTAGCATAGGAGGGATTTTGGTAAGTCCTGTGAATGAATTATTATGTTCTTTACAGAATGTGATAGTTTCCCTTGGAGTTGCTTATTTCAGTTTATTTCCCGTAAATTTAACATTCTATAACATATATAATGGACAACTCTATTGTATCCATTATTTGCTTTTACATTTCCCTACTCTTATCCGCATTTTCTCTACTTTTTTCACATTTCTTTTAACCATTAAAACTGTAAGTAGTATGTAATTTGTAAAGCATAAAGTATCCTGGGTTTTACTTAATTGATGGAAATTAATCAATTCTTCACACTAGCCGTATATTTGGTCTTCTTAGAATAGAATATTTATTTCTCATCTTTCTTCACACACACACACACACACACACACACACACACACACACACACACACACACACACACACACACACACACACACACAGTAAGTCGCCACAAACTGTGTATCTCGAATGCGAGAGCCCCTAGTGGTTTACCGGAGAAATATATGAGTCAAATGGAGAATTTAATGTCAGGACGGCACGTTGGCCATGGCAGCTCAATGAGATAGAGCGGCTGGACGGAAACCAAAAGATCCGTGGTTCAAATCCCGGCTATGGCATTGAATTATTCAGTCTGGCTCTACCCTTTCATATGAAACTTTTGTTCTCTAAAACAATAACAATCACGTACTTAATACGAGGGCTATCCAGAAAGTAGATTACGTTTTGGAATAAAAAGTAAACAAAGTATAGGAAACAAATTTTATTATATACAGATGAAAGCCACACTCAAATACTACTTTTCGACATAGTCACCATTCAAATTAAGGCATTTATCGTAGCGATGTACGAGCTTGGAAATTCCTTCGTCGAAAAATTCGGCCGCCTGCGCCTTCAACCACTTCGTTACCTCTTCTTGCAGCTGTCCGTCGTCATCAAACTTCGCGAAATTTGTGGAAAACTCAAAGAAAGTTCCGTTATTGTGAACCTTCGATTTTCACGGACTTTAGCATCGACTTTTTCGACAAGTTCGGCAGTCACTATGCTGGGTCTCCCACTTCGATCTTCGTCGTGAACATTGGTTCGGCCATTTTTAAATCTGATGACCCACTGACGCACTCCACCTTCAGTGATAATGTTGTCCCCATACACTTCACAAAGCTGCCGATAGATTTCTATCGGTTTACAGTTTTTTGCAGTCAGAAACCTTATTACTGCACGCACCTCGCAGCTCGCGGGATTTTCAATTAACGCAGACATTTCAAACCGTCACAGTATCTGAACGGAGCACAGCACGAACCTCTCACTAGCACGGCTAGATGTCGACTGAGCTGCGCAACGCTCTGACCCCAAGATGGCCGCGCTAGCCCCGCCCCTAGCGGAAACAGACGAAAACGTAATCTACTTTCTGCATAGCCCTCGTATATCTTTGAATTAAAGCTGATGCTTATGGTTAAATAATTACTTCTATGCAATGTCAGTCTTGTTAGCTAAGTTGGTTAGGTGCATTCCTTCTTATTCTAAGGATGCAGGTTCACCCGACCTAGACCAGTAGTTTTTAAGTATGCTTAAAACAGACAGTCCTACATCAGTAGATTTAGTAGCATGTAAAAGAACTCCCATGGGATGAAACTGTGGCAATTCAGCGATGCTGATACAATCCTGGTAATTGAAAGCATCACTAACAAATATGATATTTAGTAAAGAAATGTAAGGAAATTTGGTCTTGTTGATTAGAATATTTATTTCTCATCTTTCTTCACACACACACACACACACACACACACACACACACACGCGCGCGCGCGTATGCATGCATGCACTTACCGTTAACAGAACTCCTAACACATGGTTCAAATCCCGGCTGTGGCATTGAATTTTCCATGTTGATTCTATCTATCCAGGGTTTGTTTACATTGATTAGTAATGACAATTTGTGCAAAAGAACTTGAAAAATGTGAGTGTAAAGTAGTTTTTTTTTTAAGTTGCATGTTAAGTTTTCGTCAAGTCCTGTAATCCATGTTAATTAATGGCAATTAATCATTTCTTCACACTGGCCGTGGGTTAGAGCGACTGGACGGAAATCAGGAGATCCGTGTTTCAAATTCCGGCCATGGCCTTGAATTTTTCATGTTGACTCTATCTATCCTGTAATCCATGTACACAAATTTGAAACCTGGTTGATCAAGCAGTAGGTATAGTTTTATCGTGATGAGTTTGAAATAAGGTAAGGGTGGCTTTTCACAATTTAGTTTTATATAATCTAAAATAAGAATTACATGATTTTGGAGGTTGTTAGGTAACAAACAATTTTTGAAAACTCCCATTGTATAATTGTGCAATATGGTTAAAAGTGCACGTTTCTACCTAAGGGGTTGAAAATATGGTAGAGGCAGTGCTTTGGAATTGTAAGGTACCTAATGTTCGTCGAGTCATGTAGTGTAAAAGTACAAAGTTTCTGTATATAGGCCAAAGACTTTTGAATCGTATGCTGGGAATTAAAACTACGCATAGAATGTATGGACAATTATTATTTATATCAGTTTTTAGAATTCAAATGTACCTAGTTTTGTTAAAATCATATAAAGATATCACTTCATAAAACTTCAGTGAAACATAAAAGAACTGTGCGTGCGTGCGCGTGCGTGCGTGTTCGCGTATGTGTGATATTGAACGATGAATGAAATCATGCTCAAATAAGCCCATGTTCCTTCTTTAGAATATGAGAGAATTGGGCTGATATAAAAAATATACAAGGCCCCCCCTCCCAGAAGTAACTCAATTTTAAAATACTTTAAGCCTATCCATCTAACTCATTTGTATCAAAATGAACTTTTTTTACAAGTAACAACCCTCCAATACTTAAGTCTAAGTCTAAACCTTATGGGAAATAAAAGTTATTTGTTCATTGTTGTTTTGTGAAGTTTTTGTTGGTAGCAATAGCAGTTATATTGGCCATTGATAGGAAAGCAATAGGGATTGCCAATAAGACTTTCCTCCCCAACACAAAATGTAGGCGCATAATCCCCACTTCAAAGACACGTGTTAGCAAATCTTGCTTCAAAGAAAATAAGACTACCAGCTATTGCCACATTTAGTAAACAGTCACAGTTTCCATTAGATTTATGGAGAGCTTTAGTTGATGTCTAGCACAAAATTTACATCAACAGTAGATATGTATGATTTGTACGGCATTTAAACCTATAATTAGTCATTTAATATTTGACCTTACATTTTTAAAACTTTTTATAAATTTTAGTTGCTCTTTTTACCTGCGCGTTTAACTCATAATAAATTCTTAAACATTGGGGATCTAGCCATTGCATATTGGAGTGTGGAGATTGAGTTGTAGGGAAGCATGTATTTCACTATGAGCATACAACCTTCTGCATGTCGTACTGTTTCCTGTTTTTGGAATTACGTGGGTTCCTATACTAAACGACGAGAAATTTAAATATACTGGCGGAAAAAAGTTCAACACCCTTCAGGGCTGTTGTGTTCATTTAAACATGGGCATATTAAGTGGATAATGAGGAGTAATAGTATTAGTAAATGAAGTTATATTGGTTATCATATGATACTATCATGATGTATTGCCTTTAACTTAATTATTTATTAAAGCAATCCTTGATGGTATTGCTTATCTCTGCCATTGTATGTAGTTTATCCCACTCATCGTGAGAATTGCATGTTTTAAAATTATACCAACTAGAAGTGGTATATATTTACATATCATGATTTTCATGAAAATGCTTGGCGTAAAAGGCTAATCGGCCAAGGCCTACTGCACAACTACTTATATGCATTTTTGCCAGACGAGAGCAGCTAGTTATCCATCAATTGGTCACCAAGGACCTCACGAGGCTGAATGCACCCCTCAACAGCCTCTCAGCTTTGGAAAAATACTTCTGTCGATACCGAGAAACGAACTGGCTACGGAAACGCCTTCAAAATGTACACATGTCGAAAGTTAAGCGGTTGCTAAAATAGCTCAGTGTATACAGAGTTTTCGTTTGAACACTTGGCCGTACTATGGGGAATTGTTTATTCCGCACTTGGCAGTTTCTAACCCTTTCATCTCCGTGTGCCGGCTAATCAACTGACGGGAAGTCTGTGCTGTACAAAGGCTGATACGATGTGAGACCGTTTGTTGTAGTGTTGTTTTAATACCAAAAAGTGTGTATTCCTTAGCACACAGAATATTCTTTGTGATTCCTATGTGGCATGAAACTTTTCAGAGAAGTGAGGTATTGATCTATAAACAAATATGTCCGGCACATCACAGAAACGGGAAAGAAAGTTCATTGATTTGGGAGAAAAGTTAGAAAAATGTCGAAACAAATGTTGCACAGGAATTAAGAATTTTGAAAATTTCTGATTGCAAAGCTACGAAAATTTTAAAACTTAACGAGATAAATTGTAATTCAGGAATTGCATCCACGCGGTAATGCGAGTAAAGTTAATTTCTAGAATTGGGCGATGGATAATGTTAATGATCACTCTAATGACCTGCACAACCGTAACAAAACATTATATTATTTACATGACCGTGATTAATTGACCAGTGTTAATACAAATATTACTAAAAAGTGTGAGAGATGTGTGGGATCATGACGAACGCATGCAATTATTCTATTTATAGATTGCATCAACATTTTGTGTTTCGGCCGCGCCGTGGCTCAGTGGTTAGACCTCTTGGCTCTCACCAAGGCGGCCCGGGTTCGATCCCAGGCGACCGCAAAGTGAGATTGGTGGTGGACAACACGGCGCTGGGGCGGGTTTGCTCCGGGACCTCCGGTTTCCCCCGCACTCTCATTCCACCGGTGCTCCATCTTCATCTCATGTATCATCAGTGTCACCACCTGCGGTGCCGTATGTAGTAAAAGCTGACGTTAAAACACTACACACACACACACACACACACACACACACACACACACACACACACACACACACACACACACACACACACCAGTTTTGTGTTTTAATGTAGGGTATTTAAATATCAGGCTCCGCCGGCAACCATCGTGCTTTCCGGTACCAAAAATGCCGTTTAGGGCGGCCATTCGTCCAACGGAAGACTCAGTAATAGAACAGCCTTTTTTAATACTATACAATCTGCTGAAACAAAAGCACAATATAATGTACGATTTGTATAATATACTTACAATATTTTAAGAATCATTCAAACAAAATTATTTTATAAAAAGGGGGGGGGGTTGAATAAACTATAGGATACACATATTAAAAGTTACTCCAGTTTGCTCATAGGAATACAAAAATCACCTTCCGTTCCATTTGTAAACCCCTAACGTCCAACTGAAAATAGACACTGAACAGAAAAGTTCTATTTCCCGAGGTGTTTTTAGTTTGGACATCGTCTGTAATAACGTTTATTGTTTCTGGATGAATACTGCATTATTGAGTGCTTTCCTTTTGTTGAATGTGGTTGGAAGAATGTTGTTTGCTACCTTTTTCATTAAATTTAAGTATATTTTAGCCTCAAATAGGTATTTGGTATAATCTACAAATCGCTTCTAAGCATTTTAAAAAGAGGATGAATCTCTCGCGCCTCCATTTGCGACACGCTTTGCATTCAGATTAGTTTGACTTTTTCTACCTTATACCCATGTTAATAGATGACGTATTTCATTACACTCAATTCATATGTAAGTATTCCCAGAAACACAAGCTTTGATTACCAAATATATATGTATGTATGTATGTATGTATGTATGTATGTATGTATGTATGTATGTATGTATGTATGTATGTATGTATGTATGTATGTATGTATGTATGTATGTATGTATGTATGTATTTATTAACTGCAATTGGGTACTACCCGGTGGCAGAGTTAAGAATACAGATCCAATTACATTTACTAGATTTACAACAATAATACAGTAAACAATACAAACATGATATTATTTTACTTTAGTCACTTAAAACATATCTAATTACTTCTCAATTTACATATTATATACAATTATAATTCAAAAGTTAAACTATAAACCATCTAGATTTTTTCTAAATTTCTTCAACGACAGGGGACAGCCCTGAAAGACTGCTACAGGCAATTCATTCCATTCTTCAATGGTTCTATTAACAAAAGAAAATTTTCCTACGTCGGTTCTGTATCTTCTACCCTTAATTTTATACCTATGATCGTTTCGTCCATAATAATCCGGATTATCTAACCTTACACTAACGTCCACCCATGCCTTTACACCAGCATTAGCTTTGAATAACACTACCGACCTATGTTTTTTACGCCTAATTCTTAATTCCTCCCATTTAGTCTCATCTCCTTTTATAGGCCCAAAATACTTGCCTCTTTTTATGAATTTTATTGCCCTCTTCTGTATTTTTTCTAATGGATCGATTTGGTTAGCTCTATACGGGTCCCAGCATGCTACTCCATATTCCATAACCGGCCGCACTAAGGCCTTGTAGGCAATTTCCCTGGACCTAGCGCTCCCCTTTTTCAATATTCTCATTACGAAATGTAATGCCTTCCACGCATTCCTAGATGTGGAATTTACTTGTTCGTCCCATCCAGCATTACTTGCCAGGTACACTCCCAAGTATTTGCAGCTGTCCACCTGTGGAATTTGCACCCCTCCCATGTGATAGTTAACAATAATTTTGCCCTTAGTTCTACTAAAAACAATCGGCTTGCTTTTATTACATATCTCCTTGTAAATACATAAAAAATTAGGAGAATACATTTGACTTAAACGAGAATTTAATTTTTTAAAAGAAAAGGTTGATGTGTGTTCGGCTTTAAAACTTCGTTTTTTTTTTTTTTTTTTTTTTTTTTTTTTTTTTTTTTTTTTTTGGGCATACCAGCAGAAGAAAAGAAAAAAAGGAATAACTTCCCATCTGAGAGAAGCGTAGGTATATAAGTATTTTAAAATTTAATCCCAATAACAGGGAATACCTCGCAAATAGCTAACTCCCAGCAAAAACGATTTGACATTAAATGTGTACTAATAATGACATTTAATATTTGTATAGTAAGATTATGTCTATCTCTTATGATTTACATGTTATGCATACATCATCCAGAATGAAGAGGACTTCGGAGCTATTCCCGGAAAATTCAAGATATAAATTCATTTCTTATCTTAACGAGTGGAATCTTTTAGAGTTATTGTGTGTTATTGTTTTCCATTTTGTATCCTTGTCCTTTTATTAAACGAGAAGTCATTCGCTTCTTTGTGTGTGTATGTGTGTGAATGATTTTATTACCACCCCCTCCCCCTTTTTTTTAATTAACACTGCATGCTCCGTTACATCGTAACACTACATGCATTCCTTAAACTTATTACGAGTTGTAGTAATTACAATTTTACAAGTGTTACAAGTTCTCATTATATGATACTTTTTTTTTGGTTATGCTTTTACATTTTTTCAAAGTATATTTTGTTTATGAATTTTAAAAATTGTTTTTGGTAGTGCTTGATTAGATCACTGTTTGTTGCCGGCCACTGCCCACCCCTCAGTCTAATGTTTTTTGAGTTCTAGTCTTTCACTGTTCAGAAGAGGACAGTTGTATATTAAATGACCCACTGTTTGGTTTTGTAGTTCACATTTGCACATTGCACTTTCCGATATTTTGAATCTGTTGTAGTAGTCCCTTGTCTTCCCATGTCCAGTTAGGATGGCGGTAGTCTGTCCGTTGAGTGGGATGCTCATTTTTAGTCGTTCTTGCACAGAAGGAAAGAACTCACCACCCCCCTTCTGTGTCATACAGTGATAACGGATACTTCAAAACCATCACGCACCGATCAGCTGTTTAAAGACTTGGCTGTTGTATTCACAAGAATATATTAATAAAAGCCTTTATACAAATATTTATCTGGCCTAGCACGAAGTAGTTAAGCTTTCTTAGGAGTTAGTTGTTGAATTGGTAGAGAGTTATGTAAGTGCAACATATCAAATATTTTAGATAATTATACCAGGTAAAATGTTAACCATTTGTGCTTGTCTTTGGCCTCATAGTTATTTAATAATATAAAAGTTACATAGATCTCACATTATACAGAAAACCTTAACATATATAACGAAGTAAAGATGGACCTGACGAATATGAAGATTCTTTACTTCTAGGCCACTCAGTTAACCTCTTTTGAAAAAAAAAAAAAAAAAGAAAAAAAAACGTGTGCGACCTTTGAGAAGAATAAACTTTTCATTTGTTGTATAGTTATAAAAAGTACTTTGGCTATTTCTGTTCTTAGCTCAACAAAATGTATTTATTTGGGATATCCTGGGAATAAATTTGATTCTAACATACAACGGTCATAACGCAAAACTTGTGAGTTATCGCAGTCTACCGCCATACTAGCTTGATAATAATAGGGATAGAGAGAGTGTATGAGCATATATTAGTGGGTTTCTTGAAGAAGAAAGATGTATTGTGGTTTTTTTTTTTCTTTTCCGCACTAGTGCACCATAATATGATGCAAACACACACACGCACGCACGCGCGCGCACACACACACACACACACACACACACACACACACACACACACACACACACACACACACACACACACAATATTTTGGCTTTGGTATGGCATACGTATAAGCTTATAAGAATCGCTTTTGTTTTGGAATGAAATATTGATAGCATTTGTCTTATTTTTATATTCATTTTCTGTGCTCTAAAAATTGTTTCTACTCCATGTTGTCAACTAAGAATCAAAGACCCGATGTGTAGCGCAGGTGGTAGCGTGCCTGTATCGTTCACGAATTTCCGAGTTCGAATCTCGGTCAGGGTAAGTTGTTTGGATTAGATTTTCCCGGGATTTTCCTTTATCCTGAAAGATCAATGTGAATAACTCTAAGCTCTATGAACCCTGGGCTCGTTTGAACATCAGTCCACTCATTTCATTCATCGCCCGATATGACTTAAGTTTGGAAGACGTAAATACGACAAACAAATAAATAAAAGCCTTCCTCGCCAGCATGTTCTTTTAATGTGTTTGTAACTTTGTAGCTCCGGTTTAGATCTTTAGTAATTTAAGAATTGATGTTTAAAAGTTCAAAAGGTAGAGTTTTTAAATGGTAAAAACATTATAAAAATCGGTTGAGTGTTTTTAGCACAGTTACGTACACACAATAATTAACTGTTTATATTAGTGTAAATGAAACGGATACTTTGCATCAGGACGTATAAAAGAAGTCCATTGGTAAAATTAAGACCGGTTGAAGTGTTATCTCAAACTATTCAGTTTATTTGAATAATTGTTTTAGCGTTGAGCTGTTTATTTCATACAATTATGGAACTATGTAATGCTAAAAAGTTCAATCATTTCGAAGTAGGAGAATCACTGTTTGATAATTCTGTGAGTAAAATTAATTCTGCTATAGTAGGAGAAAAGGTTTGGAAAGGGAGAATGGGGCTGAAAAACAGTGAAAGGGAATTTATGGCTGGTTCAATTGTTGGTTATAAATCCAGTCAGGAGTATTCAAATAAATAGGAATGAAAATGGCTCCCTGGGTGGTAACTGTCGCTGGTACGTTAAGCATATAGTGATGGTTTGTGTTTGGACTTTTCGCCAATTTTCCAACAAGATGTCCCTTGAACTTGTGTATTGCCTAGGAAAGCTCAGTGTAACCCGATAAGCGAGACCTAGCGTGTCTGGTTTAGAAAGTGAGATAATTCCCAAACACTTTCCCGAACTCTGTCTGCACAGTGTTGCCATCCCAGCCACCTTATGTCATGTTCTCTTAATTAACACAAATTATCAACTTCATCCAATGCGGTAATCGTTCTATTTATTTCCAAAAAAAATGAAAATGAGGTTCGAACAGATGAAGCAGTTGCTGAAAATCTCTCAGCGATTGCCATTAGCAAGTTGTTCAATTTGTACAGCCATCCCCTATATCGGAGTATGGACCATACAAACAGCTGATGGTAAGGGATGTACCACGTACAAAACATTACACTCCCGAAAGAGAAGTATACATGTTTTAAAGTCCCCAAATATAGAACCTTTTTTACTTTGTCTACTACATACTAACGGTAAGTAAGGGAAGTAATGTGTTGCACCCAGTAATTGGATAACGAGATTTCTCGATGATATTTCTCAGATCACATGGTTGGAGATTTCTGTATAGAAACAGAGTAAGGAAAAATATTTTTAGAAAAAGGTTTATGTGTATGTGTGTGAATATCTGTAGCTTTAAATATCCGTAACTCACAAATGAAAAAATGGTCAAACATCAACTGAATTACCCTTTATATAAAACTTTTGATTTTCTCAGAAATGGCTGTAACAGTTTTGATTAAAATATCAATATTCATTACATTTTGCCAGATGAAATGTATACCTTAAATTTTCTGGGAATGTCCTCAGAAGTCCCTTTTTTTATGAATTTTTCTTACATGCCTAACTGGTAAAGCGTAAGAGATAAACAAAATATTAGAAAGTGTGGATCTCGGTAAAGCACACAATTTATGTCAAATGCTTTTTTGGTGGAGTGAACCACTTCCGACATATTCCACGTTATTGGTTCCAATTTTAAAATACTTAACGCTTTTCTCGATTAGGATTCGTTTGTTTAATTCTTTGCTGTGTGTTCTAATTTTAAAATGCTTTACACTTTTGTCAAATGGGATTCGTTTGTTTATCTCTTTGATATGCGTTCCAATTTTAATATGCTAACACTTTCTTTAGTCGAATAGGATTCGTTTATTTCTTTTCTATGTGTTCCAATTTTAAAATGTTCAACAATTTTGACGAATAGGATTCGTTTATCTCTTTGCTATGCCTTCCGATTATAAAATGTTCAACAATTTTAACGAATAGGATTCGTTTATCTCTTTGCTATGCCTTCCGATTATAAAATGTTCAACAATTTTAACGAATAGGGTTCGTTTATCTCTTTGCTGTGTTCCAATTTTAAAATAGTCAACAATTTTGACGAATAAGATTTGCTTATCTCTTTGTTATGTGTTCCAATTTTAAATATTAAAACTTTTGTCGAATAGAATTCGTTTGTTTATCTCGTTGCTATGTAAATAAAAGGAAATATTATGGCTGTGACATCGTGGCCAGGATTTCAGAAAAATATTAAGTAGAAAAGGTTATGTGAGTGCAACATATTAGATTTTGTTTTCTTGAACATGCGAGAATATGGAATATCAACGTAATTACATTGTGACAGTTTGTTAAAAATCTGATTATCATTTTAGCGTATGATGTTTTCTTCTATTTCCGAAAGGAGATGTGTAGTGGAAGTTTATTTTGATACTAGAAGTAGAAAAAAAAATTGTAAGGATAACTTGTAAAAGAAGAAATAGGCAATGATAAAGTTCAACACAAGTGATTATAAATAAAGCTAGAATGACTTAGTGAAGAGAAAATGGCGCAGTGTTGTGACACGGTTGTGTTTATAGGCGACCAGACAACAGAACTGGGTCACTCTGTCTGGCCGACACACAACCTTCCGCCAGACGAGATTCTGCATCTCTCAAATTTGGCTGGCCACTTTCTACAATTTAAATAGTCACTTTGCTGCAAACACCTCTGAAATACCTCCTAAATTTACAGAGTTACTGTTTGATTTCGAGTCTGTAGTGGATTTTAAACTGGATTATGTAGCATTCCATAGGAAGCATGGCATACTAATGAAATTATTTATCTAGATATACAGTATTGGGACACATTCATGTTTACTTTTTTATTTTTCAAAAATTTGTTTTACAGGTTTAAAACTTGAGAAATTAATATAACAAAACTTGGGCCCAAACATAAAAGAAGCACAGTCACTCTAAGCTAATTTCAATCCTGCATATATTGTGAAAGTATGACAAAGGTTAGAAACCTATCAATTAATTGTGTAGGGAGCTCGTTAACTAATTTAATGACAATCACAATTTGGTTATAACTTCTCACCATTGTAGTTGCAAGAATAGAATTTGATTTATCTTTTATGTAAATTATATTAAGCCAGTGGAATAAATTTAAAGCAGGTTAATAAAATAGTTTCATATATGCTACCTGACTTTGATGTTGCACCAGTATCGCTGTATTTTCCTCATCATTAATATTATTATTTATTATAAATAGTCAACCACCTCCATGCATTATACAGACGTGATGAAAGAGAGAATAACAAAATTAAACTCAACCATTGTTTTTTAAACGTGAATAATGAATAAGTTAATTGATTTCATTTACCTCCCTCTGATCTTTATCAAAGTATTCAGGGATGTGCAGGATTTTTTAAATAATTCTGCCCCTTCGCCCTTATAATTTAGTTTCATACAAGTTCATCCTAATTACGTTTTTCTTTAATTATGTCCTCCAACATTATGTCATATTGAACGATGAATGAAATGATGCTCAACTGAGTCCAGCGTCCATAGAGTTACCAGACATACCTACATCTTTTAGGATAAGGGAAACTCCGGAAAATACCTTATGCTGATAGCACCGCTAACCAAGATTCGGATTTAATTACGGATGAAGAATTCCCACATATTTATGTAAAAGAATTCGAACTAGTTGGCTTCCATAAGGGGAGTCGAAATACTCTATGTTCCCAATGTAATTGCTCGCCCGCAAGCAGTATTCTATTTCAGACAATTAGCTGAAATTTTCAATACATGTTCAGTAGTGCATTTACAGGTAAGTGATGAAACAAAAACGTTTTTAATGAGAAGCAATGTTAATGATTCATTCATATGATTCCTAAACTATTTTGAATGATAATAGGTTTTAAATTTATTTAAAAATGCTAGTGGTACATAAAACTCTTTTTTTATAGAACTTCAGTTAGAAACTTCAATAGCTGCATATTGCAACAAATATTTCAGCACTTTATAAACACCAATAATTGACAAATAGAAAATTGTTGGTTCTTCAGAAATTGCAGTCAAACTAAGAATGGTTTGTACAGGAGTAGTCAGTGCAAAACATCCTATCTTTTCCGTTCTTTCTCTTACTCTCTTTCTTTCTTTCTTTCCTTCCTTCTTTCAGTAACGTATCTTAACCTTTTAGATCTTGAAGTGCGTGAAATGATGTTCAAACGAGCCCGGGGTTTCCAGAGTTTAAAGGCCCGGCATTCATCTTCTCAAGATAACGGAAGCCGTGAAGTCTTCTTAACTGGTCCTTTCTGAGGTTCGAACTCACCGCCTCATGAATGTGAGGCAGACATGCCATCCCCACACCACGGAGGTGGATTATACGATGCAGATACCCCACAAAACAAACAAACATATATGTTTTCAGAACATTTATACAATAACATGTATATAAATTCATAATATACCTTAATTCGACTAAATGAACCAGGTATACTATAGTATCCGTGAGTGTTTCCATTAGGGCAATACATTATTACTTCACAAAGTGAAGTGGAAGTGGCTACACCTCTTACGCGTGTGAATCACGCAAGGAAGACTACCGAAAACCTCCGTAGGGTGGCTGGAGTCTAGCTCACCATGCTGCTAGCTGTGTAGTACCCGGGTCTTTTAGGCGTCCCTCGAACCCGTCTGAGCGACCAAGCCAACCAGACCTACCCATAACCCGTGGGTGTCGGGAACCACTACCTCCCCGAGTCCAACCCAATCCAAGCAACTCGCATGTGGGAGGGCCCGAATGTTCGGTCCGACGTCCTTGTAGTGAGTCAGGAGGACCACGAGTGCTTGGGTCCGCAGAGCTCGCACCACAGCAGCTGAAGGGTTTGGAACCACCTTGCTGGAAATATGCGTTAATAATATAAAGAAAAATATGTAAGTAGGTGTTTATTATTATTATTATTATTATTATTATTATTATTATTATTATTATTATTATTATTATTATTATTATTATTATTATTATTATTATTATTATTATTATTATTATTATTATTTTAAAGGCGCTACTAACTGCCACACACATTAGCGCTGTCGGTCTTCCGGAATTTTGTTCCACAGGAACATTCGCAATAAAATCTACTGACAAGGGAGCTATTACTTTTAATCACACTAAAAAGCATGGCTTTGGGCCGAATTTGAACCCGGGAGTTAAGATCAATTGGCCAGCTCTAACCAACTGAGTCAAAACTGCCCTACCAATTTTATAGGGTTGCTTTTCATATTCATGTCATCAAATTTCAATCTCGTTTTATTAAACGTTAATATCAGATACTACTTTTAACATTCGTATATTACAAATACCGCAGATGTTTAATTATTTCGGTCTAAAAGCGTTAAATGCGAAGACTTAAAATAATTTATTATTGAGTTATTTTAGGGTGTTTTGAAAGTTTTATATTCTTTATATCACGCTATTTCTCTTATATTTCACTAAGGGTTTACTAGTAACATGTTTGGTATTATTTTGGTAAAAATGGGTACTTAGTCAAATATTTTAAGTGCTAGTCACTGTGTGATAGTTTTGAAATTGTTGTATAACCAAGAGGGAAAAAATCCAAGAAAAACGAGAACTACTTTTGTATGTAGTGAGATTGTAAAGTAATCAGTAATGAAGAGAACTTAGGATTAAGATGTGCATTCCATTTTCTATGACAATATTTTAAATATGTATACGATATTTTAATCAAAATGGCTAAAACAATTTCTGAGTAAATCAAAATTTCCGAAACATTTTCTACGTAAAGGTTAGTTTGAATATGGAAGGATTTTCTTTAAAAACTCGTATCCTAACCTGGGAAGATGCTAAATTTAAATACCCAGTACGGCATTTAACCGACTTTCCGTTATTAGTTATCTATGTGGTTTATACACACATTTCACAAATCTTTATACAAATTCTATTTCTAGACTTAGGGAGTCTCAGAAAGTGGATTTGTGGTGAAATCTGAAACTACTTATGTTCAGTTTTATTTAAGATTGATTTTAATTATATTGGATATGAGACAAAGTTTAGGATAACAAATGAAAGTGCAGAAGTAATTTCATAGTTAGAAGAAAAGAAAATTAAATATTAATCACGATTTTGATAACCACAAAATCAATTTAAATTGAAAAGAAATATTATTTTTAATGTTAAATATTATTGAAATGTATTTTAAAAGAAAAGTTATGAATATACTATTGAATGTAATAATGAACATAATTATAATTGGTTGTGACTTGCATCAATGGTGAAATGTTGACTTCCATAGCAATAGAAGAACCAGTAAATTGAGACTGAATAAAGGTTCCTTCTTCTGCATTCAGTCGTCATAAGAGTACGGACGAGTGTGTTAGTATCTGTAAGTCTGCAGAAAGGACGCAGTGCATAACAGCATAATTGTTTTTAAAGCTACGTAATATGGACGTTAACAAAAGTGATTACTTGTTTAGTGTTTTGAAAGAGTGGTTTTAAATGTTTTTAACAAAATTGAAAATAAATTATGAATTGAAAATGAAACAATAGAACATTTGTTTTATCTACAAACAACACCACCATTATCTCTCATCTGCGACCGCACCCTTAAAGAGAATCTCATACTAACACAAGAGTAGCCGAGGTAAGTTCCACAATCCAACTTCGAGTAAATCTACGAGAACATCAGTTCCATCATCTGCAACATCTATTCCTATGCGTAATCCTGTTATATGCCTTCCCAACCTGGAGCATCGAAATGATCAACATGAAACATCGCAGCACCTCAAACATATTTTTTTTTATTTTATTTTATGCATCGATCAGCAATTATGCTTTACAGATGTTTGTTATAAGATACATAGGAACAGGACACATAACAATGGAGGTAGCCATGAACGACTCCTCTAACTAAATGTGGAGGATAACTGTAACACAAATTGAGAACTTAAAGTCTGATGGTAGTAATCACGTGTCTGAGTCGTCTGTGCTGGAGACGTCACTCAGGAGAAGATCTTGGGGCAGTCTGCGCTTCAGGCGAGTTGGCTGGCGAGTGCGACAGCCGAGACGGTAGGTAACAGCTCCAGGGACCTCCTGGAGATGGTAAAAGAATGGACGTGCCAGGCGTCGGATGTATTGGTGAACGGGTAGAAGACCAAACTCATGATGAAGCTGCTGGTTTCGGATGAACCATGGAGCGTTTGTAACTGTACGAAGCACCCTGTTTTGTAGTACCTGCAGTCGGCGGAGATTAGTCTTACTGGTGCCACCCCAGACTGGAGCTGCATAGGTAAAAATGGGACGGACTAGAGATGTGTAAAGAAGCAGGGAGGATTCATAACCAAGTGAAGTGCGCCTGTTGAGTAGAGGGTACAGTTTTGATATCCGGGCAAATGCAAGCGTAACAGACCGACAGATGTGGGCGTTCCAAGTAAGTCGAGTGACCAGTAACACCCCAAGGTATTTCACTGGCACATTGCTTGGTAACCATCAGAGCGGTTCCCCCAGCAGCCGTAGTGATGGAGGATCCCTATAAGGTCGTACAGAGAAGATCTGAACCTCTGTCTTGTTAGTATTGAGGGAAATGTGCCAGTGAGAGAACCAATGAGATAATTGATCTAGGGCAGTTTGCAGTTTCTGAATGGCATGAAGAATATTGGCGTGAGAATAATAGAGAGCAGTATCATCTGCGTATAACGCCGTACAAACTGGAGCTATATCAGGAAGATCATAAGTGAATATATTAAAGAGGAGTGGTGCAAGTACTGAACCTTGAGGTACACCTGCTAAAATAGGCCGTCGGGTGGATGTGAAACCAGCAATGCGCACCACAAAGGTTCTATTGGTGAGAAAACTTGCTATGATTTGTATCAGATAATAAGGGAGACCAATGCGATATGTTTTAAGTAGTAGTCCACTGTGCCACACCTTGTGGAATGCCTGGGCGATATCTAGGAATGCTGCTACGGTGTATTGCCTGTTTTCGAAACCTTGAATAATAGACTGCGTGATTCTGAGCAATTGGTGAGTGGTAGCATGCTTCGGGCGAAAGCCAAACTGAAAAGACGGAATTATCTGATTATGGATCAAAAAATGAGAAATACGTTGATGAATAATCTTTTCAAAAAGCTTAGAAAGTGTAGGTAATAAGCTGATTGGTCTGTAACTTGAGGGAAGATTTTTTGGCTTGTTGGGTTTGTGGAAGACTATAATTTCCGCATGTTTCCATGTAGATGGAAAATGACCAATGCGCAGAGCAGCATTGAAGATTGATGATAAATAAGCTAGGGCTTTGTTTGTCAAATTCTTCAGCACAACGTTAGGGATAAGGTCATGACCGGGAGACTTTTTAACGGGAAGACGATGGATAAAGCGGGACAATTCACGTGGAGTAGTGAACGAAATTCTGTTGTGCGCTGTAGGACGAAGTTGGTACTCAAGGAGTTCCCTGTCCACGGAAGAGGGAATATTAGAGTCAAGACAGGTGTTAGGCGTGAATGTACGCTCGTAGTGAGTAGCTAGAGCGTCACACTTGGCAGCAGAGTCACTCAAAAGGGTCCCATCAACCTGAAGAGGTGGAATCACTGTCGGCTCTCGGAGAATCCTCTTAGTGATGTTCCATAAGGTATGATCTCCGGGACGGATAGTGGCTAATTGTCGCTGGTACTCCTGAAATCGGTGTTGCTCTAGTGCGGTCCGTACTTGTCGAATGAGACTATTTAATCTTTGGCGCAGCCAGGGTAGACGCTGACGTTGCCACAATCGACGGATGCGATGTTTCTCTTGGATGAGTTGAGTAATATGGATAGGCAAGGAGGGGAAATGGCGAGGTTGAGGACTGCGGATAGTGGAGGATCGTACACTGGAAGAGAGCGCAGAGGTAAAATGGTGAACGGCAGTGTCTATGGCATCCGCAGTACCCAGTTGATAAGATGTGTGGAGTGCAGCATCCAGGTATGTGTGAAAGATGTCCCAGTTGACAAAACCATCGATGAGTCGCGGGATTTGTGGCAAAATATTAGGAGTGAGGTTAAATGTGACCAACACTGGACAGTGATCGGAATCGAGCGCTGGCAGTGCAGAAATCGATGCAGGTAATCGTATATTGCGATGTACCCCAATGTCCAAAATGTCAGGAGCTACCTGTGGGTTGCCAGAATAGTAAGTCGGTTCTGTGGGAGCCAGTATGTGAAGACCAGTGGCATTAATAGTGTCAAACAGACGCCGTCCATTCGGGTTTGTGACTCTACAGCCCCAAGAAGTGTGCTTCGAGTTCAAATCCCCTAGCAAGAGAGTGCAGCTTTCTGCTGGGAAAAGGAAAGAGAAATAGTGAGTATTAAGCTTACTATTTGGGGGCTTGTAAGCACTCATTAGAACGAGATCGTTGCTGTCGCGAAGAGAGAGTTTAACGCCCACTACCTCAAAACCGGGAATCACAGGTAGGAATATTTCATGATGAGTAAAAGAACGTTTAACTAGCACAGCTACTCCCCCAGAGGCGGTAGGTGCATTCCGATCAAATCTATAAATCTTGTAGCCTGGAACAGAGAAACGTTCATTCGGGAGAAGATGAGTCTCGGTGATACAGGCAGCATCTATACTGTGCAAGCTGAGAAAGGCAGCGAAGGAGGCACGTTTAGTGCGTATGCCATTAGCGTTCCAGTTCAGGAGAGTGAGTGATGAAAGAGATGGCCTATTACACGCCACCATTTCGGAAAATAGTTAGAAGAGCGTTTTGGAAACATTGTGTAAATTGCGGTAAGAGAGGAGTGAGGAACGTGGATAAAGAACTTAGAAGTTGAGTGAACAGGCTAATTAGCAGAGCCGAGAGAGATGAAGAGTCAGAGGGATCTTGTTGTGCAGTAGTACGCCTCGTCGAGGAAGCAGAAGTTACACTGGCATAAGTTGCTGGTGAAGAAGTTGGAGGTACTGGTGATGCAGCTGGGGGTTGTAATGGTTGCTGTGCAGGATTGTCTGATTGTTGTAGGGGACGAGAGCGATGAGAATTCCCAGACTGTTGCCTTGTGTTGCTATTTTGTGTTCTGAATTTCAGTTCTAAATAATGCCGACAACCTCGGTAGTTAGCTGGATGGTTTTCATGACAATGAACACACTGAGCTGGAGTGTCTCTCGGTTTAGTGCACTGTGAGAAGTGATGATTCTCTAGACAGCGAACACACCTCGGGGTCAGCTGACAATAGTTCTTTGTGTGACCGTAATTCTGACAGCGGGTGCATTGCGGTATGTCAGTGTTACGACGGCGATGTTCCACCTTAACAACACTGTAGAACAGGCGAGTTAGGTTAAGTATAGCTTTACCATCATCGCTATTTAACAATTCCACCGCACAGAGAGGAATGGGTTGTTTCGACCGATTCATAAGTCGAGTGACCTTCCGCACTGGGTAGTTCTGTAAGCACAGTTCGCCATAGATTTCCTTATCAGTGAGCGAAGGAGGGATGTCTCGGATAATTACGGAGAAAAGCTTATCTGTCGGATTTCTGTAAGTGTAGTATTCCTGTTGTATGGAGCTGAAGTATGTAGTAAGTTTACGGAAATCGTCAGAAGTAGAGGGATGAACCTTAAGGATAGACCCGCGAAGCTCTGTGTGAAATTCAGAGGTAACATTATTTTTTAGATCTTGTAATAGAAGTTGATAGTTACCAATGTTGCGCAAGCAAATTGGTGGAACTTTTTCCTTAGGTGTCTCGGAGTTGCTTGTCTCGTCCATGGCTGTGTTGTTTTCTAGTAGTGCGAAGCGGTTGTGCGTGGAAACAGAGTAAGCATAGCGCGAGGCACTTGTTTGTTCTGATGGGGGAGCTGTACAGCGACGCTTACTCGGGCCAGCTGTGGCAGCAGCAGCGTGTGTAGCAGCGCGACTAGAGCTGGTTGCAGGTGAACTGTTAGATGGGGCAGTCTCATGCATGATAACGTCACTCGTAGTTTTAGCGGTAACTATAGCAGCAGTTGACGTGGTAAGATGTAATTGTGACGGGCGTAAGGGTGATTGACGCACTGGTGAATTAGGATTAAAAGTATTGGTGCGAGAAACCTGGGTTGGCTGCGTAGACACTGGTTGAGCTTGCTGTAGAGGCACTGGTAACTGTGGGAATTCACTAGTGGTATTATAAACCATATCGATAGCTGAGCGTACTAGATGGCCGGTAGTTTCCGGCGTGAGAGACATAATAGGTGAGGAAAGAGAAGAAAAAAAAAATAGAGAAAGAGAAAGAAACACACCTGTACCCAAAGGGCACTAGTACACGTCAGTAAAAGAACACTGTTTGCACTGATTGTGAAAATACAATTCACTAGAAGATATCGTATTCCACAGTTAAACACAGTTACACTGTAAACACTCACGGAAGCAGCGCGCACAAAACACGTCTGTCTGCCGCGACTGTCGGTACACGACTCTGCTAAGGAGATATGAGTGGGTTAACTTTGTATGACCAATGCAGACGGTGTACTATTTACAAAATGGCGAGTTTGAGGTTAGCAAAGGATTTTTAATAATGTCTTATTAATCCACTTATTATACCCACCTAATTTTTAGCATACGAGAAAGTACATTTAGTAGACACAATCTACTTATCTTTTATATATTGAGAACGTCTTTTCACTTCAGAATATTGATAAACATTGGAGAACGCTGGCAAATTAAAAACGTTTGCTTGTCACGGCCTCCTGTATCTCAAACATATTTATAATCTCGTTCATATGGCTTACCAATATGGTGCTTAGAGAACATCATCTGCAACACCTCCAAACATATTATAATTTCGTTTCATATTCCATCATCTGCAACATCTACTCATATGCGTAATCCTGTTGCATATGGCTTCCCAAACTGGGACTTCGAAATGATCAACATAAAACATCGCAGCACCTCGAACATTTGAAATTTTCGTTTCAAATCTCGGATCGAACTTTTGGATGGATATTGCTCTTACATACCTACAGAAAAAAAAAAAAAAAAAAAAACATGTGGCTATAATGAAAGCAACAGCTTAATAGCTAATGGCAAAGCATATAAGATTTGAAGCAATTGCATTAAAACAGTTATACAAATGTGAGAACATTGTAAGACTTTATTCTTATTTTAAATTGTTGTAAGTGTACAATACGAGTTAATTTTATTTAATGGTATTCGCAAAATAACATCTGTTTATATAAGTAGAGTTGGTGTACCAGCAGGGGTTCACAATTTCATATACAGTTTTCCTTAAGTCCCTTTTCCTGATAGAAAACACACACACACACACACACACACACACACACACACACACACACACACACACACACACACACACACACACACGCACACACACGCACACACAAGCTGCTAGTGCGCCTTTTCCTCTAGGCCCCTCGAATATTGTACTCAGGTATATACAAGTAAAATATTGTAAATTGAGTTTCAAATGTCTAAAATTGAAAATCATATATGATACCTTAATCTCGTGTCACTTTAAATATGTAGGTATATTCTTCAGGAAACTGTCCATGCTGAAATATCAGTTTTGGAACCCTGGTTTCAAATGTTTATATCAGGGAAGAAAAGGTACACACCATAAAACAAGTATCAAGTATTTAATTCCAGATATACGTGTACGGTTCAATAAGTATCCCTGTTTCAAAATATATATTGCTGCAAAGAGAAGGTCGTGTTACCATCATGTACTGTCATTTGTTACACGTTGTCTAAACAAATTTGGTGCGGATTCATAGATCACCTCGGTAGAGTAGATGGTAGCATGTCTGCCTCACGTTCAAGAGGTCCCGAGTTCGAATCTCGGTCAGGGTGAGTTACCTGGATAAGTTTTTTCCGGGGTTTTCCCTTATCCTTCAAGACGAATGTCGGGTAACTCTAAGCTCTATGGACCCCGGACGCATTGAGCATCATTTCACCCATTTCATTCACTGTCCGATAAAAAAAAAGGTCACTTTGAATGTTACAGACATATAAATAAATTGTTCAATGTGTTTCTGCTAAAATGCCAAAGTGCAGTATCGTTCAATGATTCGCTTTTTTACTTTTAGATGCGAAAACTTGGGAGGAGATAAAAGCGAAATTGTATGCTGTTTATGGATACCTTTCGCCTTCTATGATAACAGATATTGGTATAACGAATTTAAACGTAGCCCTGCGCCATGGCGTAGTGGGCTAAGGCATCAAGCATTGGTTCCCTGCCACGGAAAGTGACCCGGGCTCGATCCCACCTCTGGGGATACGGATTTTAAGTCTCGGGTATAGGGCCGGTGCCCACTCAGCATCGTGAGGAAATTGAGGAACTTACGATAGGTGAACGACCCTGTTCATGAAAGCCAACTTTCCGGCTGAGGGTATCGTGATGCATCTCCTCCCCGCATCGGTTGTATGATCACCCACCTGTAACTTGCGTATGTGGACGTAAGGCCGGCAGTCGGGTTGGCAGGCTCTGGTCCCATGTGGACTGTAGTGCCACGGGTTTATTCGTTTTTGACGAGGAGTGCCCAGATGCCGTGCAGATGTAGTTACGGAGGAAGTCATTGAAAAACTCCACGATATGATTCTCGCTGACGGTCGAACGAAACTTCGCGAGGTGGCAGAGGCCATAGGTGTATCGACGCAAACAGCAATTCATATTTTGCACGATTAGTTAGAGATGAAAAAGCTGTCGGCCCGATAGGCAGCGCGTGTGCTCACAGTAGACAACAAGCGGGTGCGGCTTTCAAATTCGAAGCTGTGTTTGGAGCTGTTTAAGCGAAATCCGAAGGACTTTTGTGTCAAGTCTCAGTGTCGATGGAACCTGTAGTCATGATTACATTTCAGAAACCAAGCAACAACCAAAACTGTGGGTTGCTTCCGGAGAATCTGCTCCAAAGAGGGCAAAGATGGTCCCAATCGGCCGTAAAAGTGATGGCGACGATTCTGTGGGATGCAAAGGATGTCATACTCATTGTTTTCTTGGAAAAGGTAAAAGCATACTGGAGCATACTACAGTGAATTACACAGGGCAACAAAAAATAATGTTTGAATGTTTGGAGCACTTGATGAGGCAATTCCTACTAATTTTGGGTTGAGAAAAACAAATATGACAATGAAAAAATTTTATTAGCTCTAGTTTCTATGATATACAGAAGGTGGAAGTATTACATATTAACGGATTGAGAGAAAATGATACATTTTAATTACATGCTAACAACAATGAAAGTGCATTTGATTTTTTAACATGCTAAGAGTTCTTAATTGCTGGAAACCTACTTCGCAGATAGTCGTGTCTGAAGAGAATCATGTGCTGGCCTATTGACTTCGTCCTCTTTTAGCTTGCCTCTTGCGATGGAGTTCCGCAGAATCCCTATACAAAGATCAACAGTAATCCGCAAGCATTACTTCATTCCAGCGGCCCTGATATCTTTGTTCCATAACAGAAATGTCCTGATAGAATCTCTCCCCATGTTCATCACTAACAGCACCACAACTAGGAGGGAAAAAGTCTAGGTGGGAGTGGAGAAAATGGATCTTAAGGGACATGTTGCATCCAAGGTTACGGCATTTTTGCAGGAGCACTGTCATCCCTTTTGTTGCCTAAAAATCCATGAACAACGCCCTTGAAGGCATCCCAAGCTTCCTTTTCTTTCCCCTCCAAAATTTGGTCAAATGCAGGATCCTTTACAAGTTCTCTTATTTATGGTCCGACAAAAATGCCTTCCTTAACTTTTGCATCACTTAATTTCCAAAATTTCTCTCTGATTTTGTTTTGTTATTTGACAGGTGTTTCAACTCACCCCCCCCCCAAAAAAAATTCCCCCAAATTTGAAATCTTCACTCTAAAAAATGAAATGTCACTTTATCTTCAAAACAAGAGCTAATCTATCATTTTTATGGCGATTTTTAAATTCAGCAGATGGAAATACATGTAAATTCACTATTTTAAGCCATAAACATTTTTATTGTTTCCCAGAAGTTAGAGATACGGCCCCATATGGCGAATAAGAAAGTTCTGTTTCACTGCAATAATGCCACAGCACATTCATCCGGAGTTGTCGCCGCCAGACTGCATGAATTTCTGCCACGCCATATTCTCCTGCTCCCAAATACAAAATAGCTCGTAGGAACAAGAGGTCATCATGGAGACAGACGCGCATTTTGTAGAGCTTGAATTTTTTTTTTTTTTTTAGGGGGTTAAAAATGGTGACGTTGAAAGAAGTATATATTCCTAAAAGAGGACTGTGTTGAGAAATAAATAATTCGTGTTTGAAAAAACTGGCATCTTCATTCCTAACACTGGTACTCTTATTGAACTGACCCCGTATTTGTGAATTTTTATGGATAATACCGAGGTAAATAATCAAAGACGTTCCAAATTTTGGCAACTACAGTAGTATAGGATGGCAAAATAAGATTTTCTTCTGCCACCTATATACGTCAAGGATATTGCATTTAATATAACACTATTGTATAACTATTCACTGGAAATACACGTTTTGAAGTTCCCTGAATCCAAAAGAAAATATTTTTAGAAATGGACGCTTGTGTGCTTGTATGTGATTTTGGAACAGCGTAAGAGTAACTCAAAAACTATAAGTCGTTAAATACTAAATGTGTATTTAGAGTTTACCATTTTCCAGAGAAGCAAAGATATTCAAGAAAACCTTCTCACCTGAAAGTAGCCTATACATGAAAAGATTTTCTTATTTTTGGTTTTCTCAAAAATGCTTCAAATGATTTTGATTGAAATATCATATTTTTATGAGAAATTAATTGAATATCCTTAACATTCTGTGAAATATCTTTTTTTTTTTTTTTTTTCAATTTACGTCCTCCAACTTTAAGTCATATCGGACGATGAATGAAATGGGTGAAATGGTGCTCAAATGAGTCCGGGGTCCATAGAGCTTAGCGTTGCCCGACATTCGTCAATCAGGATAAGGGAAACCCCCGGAAAAACCCTTATTCAGGGAACTCACCCTGACCGAGATTCGAACTCGGGACCTCTTGAACGTGAGGCAGACACGCTTCCATCTACGCTACCGAGACGGGCAAATATCTTCAATGAACTTGTATAACTAGTAAAGTAAGAAATAAAAAAATGGAAGGTAAGCGTGGGTGATTCGGATTGGAGGGAGACTCGGATTAGTTTTTCGAAATCTGTTTCCTAGGGGACGGTAGTGTATTGTGTTGGAACGACCTTTGTAGGCCAATAACTTAAACTACCTGAGACACTTAAGTGTGTAATACAATTGTTTGTTCAGTCTAAGTGACAAACCGGGCTTCTTTTCCGCAAAGGAGGTATGCAATTGTTCCATTTCTGGCATTTTGATATATTTTAAGTTCGTTTAAGATATATTTATAGTGAATGTGGATTGAATTGCTCCAGAAACTTGTGCAATAAGAAAATACATGCATCGGAATTCTCCTTGTTATGATAGTTACGGAATCAGTGCTGCCCACGGGCAAAAATAAATAACGCTACAAGAGCGAGCGGAACAGATTAAGGTAAGGCGGGAGATTCAATTGTCTTTAATTTATTTAATTATTTTTTAATTTACGTCGTGCGTTAAGTTACGAGGGAGTACCCAAAAGAAACCGGATTGTTGTCATAAAAACTTTATTGATGAACCTTTTTACAAAATTACTTAAGTCACCTTCATAATACTCTCCAGTGTACATGCGATACACTTGTCAAGTCTCTTTTCCCAATGTTGGAAGCATGTTTGGAACTCTTCAAGTTTGATATTGTCCAGTGCCCTTTGCGAAGCTGTTTTTACCGCCTGCACATCGACATAACGCTCCCCTTTTAGCGTTTTTTTTTTTTTTTTTCATTCGTGGAAATAAAATGTCGCACGGGGCTAGGTCCGACGAATACGGAGCGTGGAGAACGACAGACCACCTCTGAGATGCCAAATAGTGAGTCACTCGTAAGGTCGTGTGTGCTGGAGCGTTGTCGTGATGCAGAAACCAGTCACCTGATTGCCAAAGTTCCGGGCGTTTCCTCCTCACATCCTCTCGCAGACGCCTTAAAACATCCAAGTAAAAGTGCTGGTTAACAGTCTGGCCAGGGAGTACGAATTCCCGATGCAAAATTCCACGAACATCAAAAAAGACAATGATCATCGTCTTCACATTTGACCTCACTTGCCTTTTTTGTCTGGGAGAGTTGGGAGTTTTGGTCTGTGTTTGATCTACTACGGCGTGTTTGTTTCACATTAAGCTAACAGAATATAATAAGATTGAGTTTTAGTGCGAAAAATTACGAGCGTAAAAAAATATTGATCATTCTTTATTGAACAGCCCTCTTATTAATTGAAGTAAACGTTTGCAAAATTTTGTTGGACATTTTATTATAAGTACAAAGGCACATTGGTCGTTACTTGCTGATCTTGAAATTCCATACTCTTTTTGTAACTTAACAAGAAATAACTGATCATCTATAGCGATATTGAAAAATATAAACCATAATAATAGGTATATTTGAAGCGATTTTTGTCACAGAAGAAGACTCATTTGAAGTAAGTTGTGTATTTGAAAGAGGTCTACATTTTTGAGACGTTAGCAAATTCAAGATTAAACTTTTTATTTTTTTTATGTGAATGTCTTAAATATGTCACTTAATTTTTTTTTTTTACTCAAAAAATGACTGACAATTTTAATTGAAGTCCCATTTTCATTAAGGGGTAGTTTTGAGTGGGAAATTGTCTTCAAAATCTCAGTGTTGCATTTTGGAATGTGCCTAACTTAAATACCAACTTTGGTTTTATCATACCGGTTCTTTTTTTAGTTATGTAGTTCACACACACACACATACACACACACACACACACACACACACACACACACACACACACAGAGAGAGAGAGAGAGAGAGAGAGAGAGAGAGAGAGAGAGAGAGAGAGAGAGAGAGAGAGAGAGAGAGAGAGAGAGAGAGAGAGAGAGAGAGAGAGAGAGAGAGAGAGACGTGCGGACCGATCTCAATATTAAAGGTTTCTGTAGAGCAGAATAATTGTCTAATTGCAAGTACATAGGTATTAACGGAAGCATTTCAGAATGAAGAAATGTAACTCATGCAAACAAACCAATCTTAGGCGTATGAAGCACTGACAATGTGGTTACATTGGCAACACTGGTCGTGACGTCCGTCGTTTGGTGGTTACCTAATGGGGTGCGCCACGCGGTCTCCAGAGACAACCCCACATGTTAAAGGTTGTGCTGTGCCGGTCCTTTTGAAATAAGGAGGCCGAAAACGGCCATGTTCTTGTGGTGACTGAGGGTGTAGGGCGACGCCCCTGTTATTGAACGGGTCAGAGCGTCGCGACGTCGCATTGTCTGCAAGCAATTTGCACGTGATGACTGGTAACACTGTTGCCAAACTAAAGCTCGGCCTTCCCACTCGTCATCTACCTCCTTAAGAAATCCTTACAATTGTGTGCATTTTATTTTTCAAAAACCTGTAAAATGTGTAGTACGTGATATATTAGTTGATTGTATTGCTTTCTTTCATTCTTTTTTTTTTTTTTTTTATAAACAATCCCTGGTCCGCCCACGTGATTCCGTTAATAGTTTCTTTTTCTTCGTCTTGCTTATAAACCCAAATTTGGTATTCAGGTTTTCTATCTTCAAAATATATGACACGAAGATTTTTAAGAAAATTTCCAACTCACACGCCCGCCTCGGTAGCGTGGTGGTAAGGTGCCTACCTCACGTTCAAGAGGTCCCGAGTTCGAATCTGGGTCAGGGTGAGTTACCTGAATAAGGTTTTTCCGGGTTTTCCCTTATCTTGAAAGACGAATTTTGGGTAACTCTAAGCTCAGTGGACCCGGGACTCATTTGAGCATCATTTCACCCATTCCATTCATCGTCCGATATGACTTAATGTTGGAGGACGTAAATTACAACAACAACAACAACAACATCCAACTCATAAGTCCTCTCAATTTTCAGTTGTTATGATTGCATGGAAAGAGTATGGAGTTCTAAGGCTATTCTTTGAAATATTTTTCACGGTTAAAATGAAGTAGATGTAAAAGTAAGCTTTCTTGAGACTATATTACATATCCGCAACAAAAAAGTAGAGAGTAAAGAAAGTCGTGTGAATGCGACACATCAGATTTTCTTTTTTAATTCTAGAATGTTTGCTGAGCTTTAATGTATGCTTTATCCATATCCCGCTATTCTTTGTTACGCTCTCTTAGGTTTAGCATTTTTAATTAAACATATCATAGAAATAAGCCAAGGTTCGAAACAGCCACCCAACATCCAAACCTATTTTGACCTCCGGTCAGCAGTATAGATGCAACTGTCGTTCGGTACTGTAAGACTTCATATATTGAAGTGTTAGTAATAACAGCTTAAGAAAATTAATATATAATATATATTATATATACTTATTTACCATTAAAGCCGTTCACATTTACTCCCACAATGCGGAACATAGTGATTCTGGTTAGGAAAAGAATTCTCGCCTCAATCCATATGGAAATTGAACCTCTGCGTTCAAAAGTCAGAAGCTTATTCATTTTACATATAAATTTCTATTATACTACATGTTTCTTAGAGCTCAGTAACTAATGAGATATTTAAGAGTTTATGACTTGGTATCTTATAACAATGACTCATTGCAACTTTTCAATTCATGCCAGAGGATCTACTCCCAGTAGTACTGTACCCGTAGAACCAAGGACCCGGGCCTCCTTCGACCAGGGAGTTACCAAGCTGTCCCGAAAGGGCGCCTGGTGCCTCCGTGGGGCTTTCCATTGGGCAAGACCCAGAGACTAACAAGCCCCCCCCCCATCTGGTCATGTGAACTCAAGACGGGATAGAAGTGGATACGCCACTTAAGCGCGCCAACACCAAAAGGGGAACGCTACCGAACAACCTCGGTGGGGCCGCCTGGTGATCTAGCACACCTTCTACTAGCTGTGCTGGCTAGTACGCGGGAATATTAATGGCTTCTCTTAATCCCGTCCGGAGACGTACCCGATCTCCCACGGGTATCGGGAACCACTTCCCCCTCGAGTCCAACCCAATCCGAACAACTCCCTATCAGCGAGGGGCTTGAATGTTCGGCCCGAGGTTCCTCTAGTAACGTCAGAGGTATTGTGGTGCTGTTCGAACGGTTACCATGGATTTATCTCTGGTAATAAATACCTCTCAGTTAAGGCACTGATTACTCCACGTGGAGTAAACATATATCTGCCATTTGTGATTTCTGCTAATTCCATTGATTGAAGTGATGCGTTCATTGGTGCTTAGCACACGACAGGGAGGCCAGTCAGTTTCCCTCTCACTCTTACAAGAATAATCAGTGCGTTATCTGATAGATTTCTATTAACAAAGATTAATCCATGGAAAGCATTCCAGCAGTGCTATAATACCACGAGTGCTAGGGGTCCGCAGCGCCCACACAACGGCAGCATAAGGGGGCGGGTCCCCTCCCCTACGGGAGACTCGCCACCGCGGCGCGAGGCTGCCTGCCAGCTGCCGATGTAGGTGCTTAGCCGCTCGGCCACCTGAGCCTGGATGCAGCTAATGCGACTTCTTCCGCAGAAAAATAGCCATTGTGTATTGCTTCCCGTTCCCAAAATTTCTATTTCGATCAGGTTCCTTTTCTAGAATGTTCCATTTGTATTTCAGACCTAAATGAGCTGGCTGGCGCCGGTGTAGATAAGTTTTTCAGCTGAGGTGGCACTGCATGAGTAGAGTTAAGTGGAGAATGCCTAGTTTACTAAGTTGTGACTTGGTAGTTCAGCTGTTGTTCGATTCAACAAATGATTTGCATCCAGTGTGTATAACAGGTTACGAGTAACACTTGCGCTGCTCTAAGCGCCTAAGTGTTAAATTGTGATTATCGGTAACTCTCATTTGTTACAGTACCTATTATAGTAGTTGGTAAATTGAAGCGTCCTATACAAACTATAGTATTGCGTAGGTTATCTTCGGATCGCTGAGTAAACTAAAATAATTTTAATTTAGAGACACTTTGATGCAACTTATCAATAACCACAGATGAAGCAGAAACATTGCATGTCTGTAGCCTCCCTGGTTTGATTTTATATTATATCTGAAGGACAGGGTCTGCGAACACTGAGGAAAGGGCAAAACAACGCAAACTTGTGACTCGAAGTTCGTTTGCATGGGGGTCATGTTATAAGATTTCTATCACTGGATATCTGAGATGTAAATCTTGAGCAGTCTTCCAGTCAGAGCCTATCTTTGGATTAGCAAATTTACTCCAAATTTCGCTTCGGGAACTAATTTGAACATTCCGTATGGCTGGCCGCATGTTTGGAAAAACGAATGCCTTTATCAAGTAACATGCGTCTTTTATGTTTCTGGTCTTTAAGTCTCTCTGATTGTAGAATACCTATTCCCCCCATTCTGAATAGTTTTCTGTAAGTTATGGAGTTTTCTTTCTTTCTTTTAAATAGTGTTTAGCGGTCGTTCTTAGTACAGCCGGCACTGCTGGCAATAATAAAGTAATGTTGCGAAAGGAAATGTTCCAATCACAAATGTAAGGTACCTGCCAGCCATTTACCGTTATGAAAACTCAGTAGAGAAAACAGCTCTATAAGGTTTTGAACCGCGGACCTTTCCTTCGCGAGTTTGTGTGTCAATGATTAGGCTACTCATGCCTGTGTTCTTTACCTTTAAGTAGAAATTCGTAATTTCAAGATAAAAAGGTATCATAAGTCGTTAATACCAAATACGGTCTGACTGTGCAGTATTAAAAAAGAAAAGGTTTCCATATTAAAACACGTGGGTAATGGTGCGAGTCGGTCACAGGTGGGACAGTTATTCTACTGGAATTCTACATTTAACTTTAATTAATTATTAATTTGATGCGATATAGGTATGTGCTTCTCTGGAAGCTTAAATTGTGGAGGTTTACAATCATACAGTGTGAATGTATAGTAAACTTTCAGGTATATCAGGCCGGTATGAAAAATCCTCCAACTTTTTGGTAGGTACTTAAAATACACAGTCATTCCGATCTTATAATTTGATTTACAATACACAGCGTTCATTTTCTCGAAATGCTGGTGTATGTTTATAATTACTAAACATTTGCATGAGAAGGATGTTTCCACGTGTACAGAAGTTATTGCACAAAATTATAACATACTAACATTGGGGAAATTTTTGTTTCAGGAAGCATTACATGTTTACCTTGAGGATATTTATTCACAGAACACAAAACTTTAATGTCAGCATTTCGCTCACAAACGCCGGCCAATTTACCGCTTAATTCTGTGTTTACTTTAAAGGGGCACTCTCAAGGGTTTACTCTGCACTTCCGTAGTGAGGTCAGTTGATTAGGGGCTACCTACTGATCCCAAGGTTCATGGTTCTTATCTAACTGTGCGTAAAAGCAACAGCCCATATCAGTAGATTTACTGACAACTGAAAGAAGTACTGCGGGTCGAAATTCCACACCGGTGGCGTTGATATGTCGCTAACAAACAAAATATTTATTTTCATAATAAGGACTTTCTTATTCTACCACTAATGTATTTTAAGTATTAATTTTAAAATTAAAATATTTTAGATAGCCTTTAAATCCTCGATTAATGCGAAAAATAATATATAGTAACATCAAAATAATACAATTATGTGCGCTATAAAGTTTCACATACAAGTATAAAAAAACGTGTTGAACTAAACGTCCATTAGAAAAATGCATTGTAGAGTGTTTTTTTCCTTTAAAGCTGAAGTTTAAATGAGCATGTGACAAGCATATAATGAGCAAATGATTTAGGTATATTTTTCTACAAGAACCAGAATTTATTAATGTGTGGAAATTCTAAAACCGGTATTTTCTCTAACTTTTGATAAGATTCACATTCCTTGAACATTAGTTGCATGGAAATATTAATAGATGCATTAAGTACATTTTTGCAGAACAGGAATTCTGAAAATACGAGTCGAAGTTAATTATTTTCATTTCCCAGTTTCTGCAAACCATATAACGAATGTTATTGTTTACTATTTTTACGAAGATAATGGATAGTAAAAATGCTTATGCAAAAATAAACTTAATCAGTGTCAGTTCTTCAAAAGCAGTATCAAGGTCAACCCATTAGCTTTTGCGAACTGGTGATCGATTTGCCACGCCTGGTGGTGTTGGTTGACCAGCTGTCAGTCAACAACTGAAGGTGAGATTGCTGCTTGCGCCGAAAAAAAATATTTAAATTCTGTACAAACCGAATCGTTAGTAAATGTTAACAAATAAGGAAACGTAAATACAGTAATATTTAAATGTAAAATTCAGCTTTCAAATAGGATTATATTACGCCTCTACAAAAATAAATATGCGTATATAATGGGTTAACCCATAAGCCCTGGCGTTTGTTTTTGTTTATGTGAAAGTTTTGAGTACAAAATAAATGTTTCGGCAATGCGTTTTATGTTATTCAATAGAGAATTGTGTGCTCTACAAAATAGTTCCGCTGCGTAGAGGTTCGCGGGTTCTAGTCCCGCCTTGGGCATGTTTGTTTATGTATACTGTGTATATGTGTAAAAATACAAAAAGAGCAGAACAGTAAATCAATGTAAAAGTAACAACGAAATAAGTGAAAGTAAATTATATTTTAATATATCAATACATATAAAGCCATAAGCCACGTATAAAGCTTTTTCTATGTATAGAAGCTGCTCGTTGGACGAGCACACCATTTTATTGTCCTGAAAATATTAAATATTGTACAGACATACAAAAACTAACCACTCTATTTTTAGATCACATAATTCTCTATCGAATAACATTAAACGCATTGCTAAAATATTGTATTTTACACTTAAAACTTTCACTTTAAAATAATGCCAGAACTTAAGAGCCAATCCATTAGTTACAAGCTTAAATATGTTTTATTAATCTCTGCGGTAAAAATTCAAAACGCAGAGAGTGGAAAGTGAATAAAAAGTTACGATTATCGAAAAAGTATATCCTCTGATATTCTCACCAATTTTAAAATGTTTATAAATGTTTAATAGCTTCGTAAAGAATAGGTATTTTCGGGAAATTAACAAAATCCGTAGAGTAGTTTCCGATCCACTGTCTTACATTTGTTCAGTTTTATCCATTGATTCACCTTGGTTTATTTACTTCCTCGTCTTCCCGAGAGCACTTTGATATATCAGTGGTGGCCACATTGAGGCTCGCAAACCGCATGCGGCTCTTGAGTCAGTCTCGTGCGGCTCTTGACGGCAAGATTGGAGTAAGACTAATTAATATAATTAATGGAAACTAACATCACGAGGCCGGCGGAAAAAGAAAATTCATTTCTTGAACTTAATGGCCCTAGTGTTTTTTGTCCAGATATGGGGATCCGTCCCCTTCAGCTGCTTTAGTGCGCGCGCTGCGGACCCTTAGCACTAGTGGTACCTCTGACGATACCAGAGGAACCTCGGGCCGAACATTGGAGCCCCTCCCTTAGTGGGAGTATTTCGAATTGGGTTTGACTCGAGGGGGCAGTGCGTTCCCGACACCCTCGGGAAATTGGGTACCTCCAGCCAGGCTACGGCCGCCCGGAGGGGGTAGAGGGTTGCCTAAAGAGTCCCGGGCCTGCAGAGCTAGTAGAAGGTGTGCTATATCACCAGGCGGCCCCACCGAGGTTTTCAGTAGTCTTCCCTGTCGTATCCACTTCCACCCGTGTTGACGTTGTCGATGGGGGGGGGGGTTTAGACTCAAGGTATTGCCCCACCGAAAGACCTCCGGAGTTTTCCATCGCTCCTGGGTAACAGAGGCCTGGCTCTTCGGACTTTCGGGTAGACCTCTTTTGACATGTCCAGATATGGTCCAACATTTACAAACGTTAAACATATATCTACAAGGAAGAGAAAAACTTATTTCTGATTTGGGCCAGAATGTATTTAGCTTTCATAGCGAGTTAAACCTTCACACTAAAACATTTACTCACTCCAAATGTTCGAAGAAAATTACTGAAAGCCTTCCTGACGTTCAGGTAAAAACTGAAGATTACTTGAGTAACATGTCGGATGTAGCTGAAGAAATCATTGGCAGATTTAAGGTTTAAGATCACTAAACCTTCATTTTCATTCCTGAAAATCTCTTTTACTGTTGATGTTGGCGATAGCTGTCCTGTTTCTTCACCAATAACGTACGATACAGCAGCTGTAGAGGCCGCGCCGTGGCTGAGTGGTTAGACCGCTCGGCTCATCAAAGCGGACCGGGTTCGACCCCAGACGACCGCAAAGTGAGATTTGTTGTGGACAACACACAGCTGGAGCGGGTTTTCTCCGGGATCTGCGGTTTCCCCCACCATCTCATTCCACCGGTGCTCCATCTTCTCATGTATCATCAATGTCACTGCCTGCGGTGACGCATGTAGTAAAAGCGGGTGTTAAACACTACACATTTCAGCAGCTGATGAATTACTAGAACTGCAAGAAGGCGACGGACTAAAAGGACTCAACGAAGCGACGTTTCTACTATAACATTTTGGAAGAATGTTCCAGATGAAAAATACCCATTAACAAAAGAGTGTGCTAAGAGGCTTGTTTTAATCTTTGTGACTACTTATGTGTGTGAATCACTGTACTCAACGCATAAATTCATTAAATCTAAATATCCATCTGAACTAACTGAAGAACATTTAAGTGAACTTTTGCGAACTGCGAACTGCGCTTACCAATTCTAAAAATCTGAAAGAAAATGAATACTCGAAAAAGCACTACTACTTCTCAGAAGTAGTACCTGAAAAAAAATGTTCTGTGTAGTGCAAAAAGATAAATGTACTTTCATTTGCTATAAAATGAAAAAATATTCCTTCATTTTAAAAACATCCTTACAATGTGGCTTGCTTCGAATTAGCTTCATAAATTTGTGGCTCCTAAAATTAAGGTTAATGGCCACATGTGTAATATGTAAGACACATCAGCCACTCGCTTTTGAACATCTATCTTATTTTCCCGCCTCCTATATCTCTGTTGTACCAAAACGAAATATACTGTCGTGAACCCGTTATCTACGATAGCGCGGCTAGTGTACACAAAGGACCGGCAAATAAAGATAGCTGAGATAAAGGACTTGCCGGCATAGATTAAGTTACGCTTCTGAAAGGTTTCTTTATTGTTCCGGAAATATCTAGAATATATCATTGAGGCATTTAAGAAGGTGACGACTCGCCAAGAGGAGTCGCGAACAGTCGTAAGCAGTAAACAGCTGAGCTGATGTTGTAAACTGGTGTAATCAGAACGCTGTTTGTTATTGTCATCGACCTTGGTAGACTGTGTGGTGTATGTGACGTAATGTTGTTACATCAGAATTGAACAATGTATTTCTACGGAAATAACATTTGGAATATCTGCAACTCGGACTTTTAATTCTACGAACCCACAAAGTCACAATATAATAAACCATTTCAGCAACTGCATATCTTGCTGAAGAAGAAGGACGGAAAGATAAACTATCACAAGAATATTTTGCAGGAACTATATAAAATATGCGTTAGTGTGTGGAGAAAGTAATGTGATGGTAACATGTCAGTTTTTCGTGATTATCTCTATGAGTACAGAGTAATACGAAGCAAATGTGTGGAGTGATTATGGAAGTAATTAAGTTTGGCAAAGTGGTTTTGGAGGTTGTGAACATGTCTTCAATTGTAAGATCAAAACATTCTCTTATCTGTCATAAACAATTAAGATACGTTTAAGTGTCATATTTTAATTTTAGGAGTATGTGGGGAATAAACATATTTTAGTTAAGAGAGAATTTGGATGCTTACTGAATAGACTTTCGTAGACCTTTACAAGTTAAGGGAGGGAGAGTTTTTATGGCAAAGACAGCGATCACATCTCTTTTAGGCCGCACCATATACTGTCCTCCGAGGCTTGAGACGCAGGGGGGTTGGCGAAGGTTCCCATACCCTCCCTCGGTAGTTTATGACACTCCATGTCAGTACAGTTACAGACCATTCAAAAACATTCTGACGCCTTCTACTTTTGTGATCCCGTAGGGGAGGTGATCCGCCCCTTCAGCTGCCGTGGTGCGAGCGCTGTGGACCCCTACACTCGTGGTACCTCTGACGTTACCAAAGGAACCTCGGGCCGAACATTTGAGCCCCTCCCTGATTGGGAGTGGTCGGATTGGGTTGGACTCGGGGGCAGTGGTTCCCGACACCCACGGGAAATTGGGTACCTCCGGCCAGGCTACGGCCGCCCGGAGGGGGCAGAGGGTTGCCTAAAGAGTCCCGGGTACTAGCCTGCAGAGCTAGTAGAAGGTGTGCTAGATCACCGGCGGCCACACCAAGGTTATTTGGTAGCCGGTCCATTCTGTATTTGGCGCATAAGTGGCGTATCCACTTCCATCCTGTCTGCAGCATGCAGCTGGGTGGCATTTTATAAAATAGGTACTGTCCTACGGAAAAAGACTCGAAAG
Source organism: Mantis religiosa (assembly GCA_030765055.1). Classification (NCBI taxonomy): domain Eukaryota; kingdom Metazoa; phylum Arthropoda; class Insecta; order Mantodea; family Mantidae; genus Mantis; species Mantis religiosa. The sequence continues at coordinate 139,435,211 of CM060954.1, read as the reverse complement.
GCCCGGGTTCTGGTACTACGGGTCCAGGACTAATGGGAGTAGAACCTCTGACTTAATCTACTTTTGTGAATAAATCTTCTGCGTTTTAGTGTACAGAGTGAATAGGGCGTATGTTTTTTAAGGATCTGCTCCTTGTGTAGTAGGCGTTCCCTGTCACACACATTCGCTGTCCTTGTCCCACCGTGTAAAGGTCCTTTCAGGGACCTTCTTTGCGTTGCTGAACAGTAACTGCAACCAATTACGCGGGCATTCCCCCCTTCACCCCCTTGTGTCTGCCAAAAAGTCACTGTGTTGTCACGTTGACGCACGTGTCATGTAAAGCGTAGATACAGTTAACCACAGCAAAGAAAGTCTCCGGGGCCTGAGACGCAGGGGTGGGGTTTGGAGAAGTTTCCCACACCCTCCTTGGATAGGTTTATGACACCCAATGTCAGTTCGGTTACAGACCATTCAAAAATATTCTGACGGCTTTTGTGAATAAATATTCTCGATATTAGTGTACTGAGTGAATACGGCGCACTTTTTTAACGATTCTACTCCTTGTGTAGCAAGTATTCTCTGTCACACACATTAGCTGTCCTTATCTCACTGTGTAAGGGTTGCACTGGATGGCACATTCCTCTCAGGGACTTACTTTGTGCTGGTGGACAGTACTGCTTGTTTCGTTCCCTTTACCGTACGTAATCTGAGCATACCTATCTGTTTGGTTATATTTTAACTTTTATAAAAGCTGGCTTCTTCGTTAGTTGTTTAGTCATTTCATTAATGTATTAATATTTCATAGGCCATCGGTGATTTACTGTTATTAGGATAAAGACACAATGTCTCAATCTACCAGCTTTGCTCAAAAACGAGGTAGACGAAGAACTCGCTAACCCATAAAAAGATATTCAAAAGTTGGACAGCAATCTGTACTAAGCGGAGAAGTATGGGAATTTATATGCGCTGTGTGAATATTTTGGGCAACAAAAGGAGCGAACAGATAGTTACTGTTATTTTTCATAAGGCAACGCACACCTGATCATTCTAAGCTGTAAGAAATGTAACTTGTGTGTTAAACCTACTGTAAGTACACTTCAAGTTAAAATGCATGTTCTGAATTCATTAGTTTTGTACTTGTTAGTCTAATATGACATACAGAGAAAGTAGACGTTCTAAAACCTGTTCTTTTATTTGTATGTTCAGGAAATTCGTTCAGTTAACTATGTGTTTCAAATGGCAGCGCTATTAGGTGAGCAACCAATCGGAGTCCTGCGGTGTTGTATTCCACTTCCGCTAAGTGGTGTGTGAGGAGCGCCAACCTAATCAATCTGTATGAACTACTATTCGCGCTAAGACAAAAATTCAGATTTCGCCAGAACTGATCCATGTGGAAGGTAGAGAGTAATGTACCGAACATAACCATGAAAACCCCATATTTTTACCTATAATAGTTTTTGTAACACAAATAAATAAACCACTATTACCTGTATTATAACAATAAATTGTGACGTAAGCACTGTATATCATTATTGGTTGGCATGTATGCATGTACGTATACTTGTAATTCCTCAGAACTGAAACGTCAATGTTTGACATGACGTGATAAAAGAATTACTTTGAATAAGTCAATCCGAGCGAGAGGAAACAATACATTTCCTGCTGCCCTGGCAGAACGTGTCTGGTCACATTATATCTTTGTTTATGAATGGTTAGTAATCTCTATTTACCCTAGAGAGTTCAAAGTGGTTGGTGTGTATGTATGTACATATACTTTTCATTACTCAGAACTGAAATTTAAAACTACTGACATGACATGATAAAAGAATTACTGTGAATAAGTCAAGGTGTTAAATTTGAGAAAGAACAAACACTTCATTTCCTGTTAGCCTGTGGAATGCTGTATGTTTGTGTTTATCAATGAATGCTGGATAAGAAGTGTTTATTTACTCCGAAGAGTTCAGATCAATATCATTCAGTTGTTCTTTACACAACAATAGAGTAAGAGTTAAATAGTGCAATGACTTCTTGCGGTGAATTTAGTGGCGAGTCGAAAAGTCAATTATTGCAAAGTAAGGCTCGAAGTATTATTTTTAAGGTGTGCACGTTCTTCAAAAAATTGGGCAATGAGGAATATAGAAATCAGCTCGATTTAAAAAATGCTCAACGGCTTACTGCTGAAGCGTGTGATGTAGGTAAGATAAGTGTTTCCCGCATTTGGATTAGAAAAGCAGGTAATTCATAAACTATAATTATTGTTATAGTGTTTATAAATATACATAATTTGCGAAAATGCTTTTTCCAATTTTGATTTTGGCAACTGCATCATTGTAAATGTTTGTAAAATATAATTCGCTTACCCTTAAATCTAGCGCCAAGCAGACCTGCATGTTGTATAAGTGTGCGAGAGAGAGGGAAATATAAAAGGAGTGGGGTAACAAGCTGGCAACGCTGAGTATGATACGGCATCTGATTAGCTGGACTTCAGAACCCTTCCCATTTGAAAAACATAGATACGTTTAATGCCGAAAAGTATATTAGGTTTCTCTTGCTTATTCTTAATTCCGGCTTTGTAAGAAACAAGCATTACGAAAAACAAATGTAAACTCTGCTGAATATTTTCAGCAGTGTCATCTGTACATGGCCTGAACAGAGTATCGTTAAAAATTTTTTCCCACGTTAGAAATATGAATATCAACAGGTTAGTTTAGATAGTTTTAGCGCTCTCTTCTAACCATCGCGCGTGCCAAGGCATTGGTAAGTGGCAGCGTTGCTTTCCCCACCACATCTCCACCACGTGCTTCACTCAGATGTCAGAATCCTAAAGTCATTTTAATTCTATCTTAGTGGCCTACGGCTCCCAGGAACGAAGGAGACTCCAGCAATCCTCCAAATGTTAAATAGAAATCTTTCCATACTGCAATTTTCACCGTGTGGCCGCATGATACCAACCGCCGACGATCCTACAAACTGGGGCTTCCAGGAGTAGATGAGATAGCTCCCAGGAAGGGAACCCCAGCAGTGTCTCCATATGCTTTCCGTAGTGCAAATTCCGCCGTCAAGCCGCAAGATACCAGCCGTGCCCTAGCCCTACATCTACGATACAGGTGAAAGGAAATATTGTGTCAAAAATTCATTTTAGAAGGGAAACCACCCCACCGTTCGCCTACCCACCAAGGGAAAGCTCGTAAAAGTAAGCGATAGGAGTAAACAACCCTACGGGAGTCCAACCCGGCACCTTCCGAAAAAGAATTTCACATGTAATCGCGGAATTATTTTACTCGGTATTCTAAGTAAATTATTGGGTGGATCATGAATTCCATTCACCAGAAAACAACATTTGCATTTATACTTGTATTTCTGCACGCGACTTCAGTCTGTGTCATGTCAAATGCTATATATTCATTTCCGGCTTCATATGTTTATTGCAGAATGAGTTCACCGAAAGCTTAATGGTCTTTGCTGTTTCTAACTTTTACATTGCCTGCCCGCCTCGGTAGCGTAGATTGTAGCGTGTCTGCCTCACGTTCAAGAGGTCCCGAGTTCGAATCTTAGTCACGGTGAGTTACCTGGATCAGGTTATTTCCGGGGTTTTCCCTTATCCTTAAAGACGAATGTCGAGTAGCTCTAGCTCCATGGACCCTGGACATGTCATTACATTGCCTGGCTAATGACTGTGTAATTTAGGTTTATTACATAATGTATTGATTTTAACACAGTGAAGTGTTATTGCAATTGCGCTTCCTTCGTAACATTTATGTATAGAATTATTCAGCTGACCATTAACAATTCTATTTAAAAAAAATAAGGTACTTTTAACCGGTTAAGTCATATCAGACGATGAAGGAAATGGATGAAGTAATAATCAAATGTGGTCAGAGTCCATAGAGCTTACAGCTAACCGCCATTCATCTTTCAGGATAAGGGAACACCCTGGAAAAAGCCCGATCCAGATAACTCACCCTGACCGAAATTCAAACTGGGACCTCTTTAACGTGAGGCAGAAGCACTGCCACCTACGCTACCAAGGCGGGCAATTCTGGTATTAATTCCCTAGAAAATCGTCTTATCTCTACGCTTTACATGGAACATAGTTCGAAATTGTTTTATTTTCTGAAAATTAGCTCTAACGATTTTGATATAAATACCATCTAAGTCGGTTACAGTACTAATAAAACGTACTACACAAACAAAATGCAGTTCCGTTTAAAGCGTACAATTTATTTGAATAGCTTGTTTGTTGCATAAGCCAATTCCAAGGTAGTCGTTATTAATTATTGGAATTACTCAAAAGCATTACAGTTGTTTTGACATTCAGTTATTTCTTGCGATTGCATGGCAAGATACATAATTGCAAGATCGGCATTTAACGTTCAGTTGTTAAATGTTTTACAATCGCTTTCCCTTTACGTGAAGAAAGGAATATAATAATGTAGCTACTTCTACAAGGGTTCGTCTCAATTGAAATGAAGTGGTAAACAAACAGAGCTAGCTGTACACCAACTAGTGAAGGTGATTTGTTGGGCCCACCTGGTTCCCATGTTAAATTGTGTTGTTGTATCGCGTGCTGTTGTGTGTCGCGGACACTATTTTGCGCAATGCACGTTGCTAGACGATGACTCACCCCACAGAGTGGAGTGTGCCATGGCCAACCGCCGCCTGCTGATGCCACCTCGGACACGGAAATGCGTTAATTGTGTCAATCACACAAAATAACTCCAAATTGCATTCAAAGTCGGAATATATTGTTTATTTTTATACCAGCGCATTTATTGCTTCGCAAGCTGTAGGCTCCGTTTTATAAGTAGACTGACTTCGCAACTCTGGTGTTCTCCTTTTGATGTCTCAATCGGCTAATGTTAGATTGGGCGGAAACATGACAGAAACGATATCTACTACAGCAGATGAGGAAACATGCGACTGCTAACCTAACCTTCCGCAAATAAGTGTGTTTGCCATAAATTGCGTCTGAGGATTTGCTCTTTGCCAGTCATCGTATTCCCAGAAAATTCATTATATACGTTTACTTTATGTTGGAAATGTCTTAAACTTATGGCATTTTAATCAAAAGCATTAGAGCCGATTTTGAGAAAATCAAAATTATCCAAAGGATTTCCATGTACAGAGGTCGACATAAGTATTCGAACGTAAACATATTTATTACTTATATCATTTTAAAGCTATGCAGAGCAAGCATACGTAAATACAACTGGTACAAAATAAACTTGAGTCTTCCATTAAACATATAAACTCATAAATAGCAACTGAAACTAATTTGCACTTCAAGGAGAAATAAAACGGTTACTTTACATCTGGACATACGTATTCGAACAGAGAACAGCTAGTGTTTGGTTTACATCCCCTTTCTTTGAATTACTGCTGATAATCGTTTGGGCATTGTCTGTATGTGTTGTTTAGTGACTGCAGAGTCCATATTTCTCTACTCTGTTTGAAGAAGTTCTTGCAGATGGTCCTTGCTTCTGATGTGATGCTTCCTCACACGCTCCTCAAGTTCCTTCCAGATGTTCTCTATAGGATTGGGGCAGTGTCTTCAAAGTGTGAGGAGTGTTGTACACGATCCAAAGCCATGCACTTTTAGCAGCATGTTTGGATCATTGTCCTGCTGGAAGTAATAATCATGTCCTAATCCCAGCTTCTCTGCACTCTTTTTAACATTGTTTTCAAAAATTCACTTGTATTCCAATTTGTCCAGGATCCCATCTATAAACACCAGTTCCCCAAAGACAGATGAAGCTATACAGCCCCATACCACCACACTGCTGTCACCATGTTTCACTGTAGCTACCATGTTCTTAGGTTCCCATTCTGTATTTGGCAGTCTCCACACTTTAAGACATCCATCACTCTTGTATAAGCAGAATTTGCTCGTCCGACCAGAGAACGTTATCCCAGAATTCTGTTGGTTTCACCACATACTGTTTAGCAAATTTTATATATACTTTTTTTTTCTTATTCACCATATTAACCTATGGTTTCTTCCAAGGGACGCGGACATTGTACCTGGTACTATTTAAAACACGTTCAAGTGTTCATGTGTGAACTACAGTGCCAGAATATTGCTCAAGGCATCCTGTAATCTCAGATGCAGTGACTCTCGGATTTTGCTTCACCATGTTTATTATTTGCCTCCTGTCTCTGGCGCTGAGTTTAGAAGGAGCGCCATTTCTAGGTTTATTTACAACAGCATTTGTCTGTTTGAAGCGTTGAACTATGCGGAACACTGTAGTTTTGCTTCTGTTAATGGTAATTTCAGAGAGAGGTTTGTTTTGTTTGTACATATTTATCACGATATTCCTCTCTGCCACCTTTACGTCCCATATTACCTGTGAGTTCACAATCGGCTGAATAACTTTGAGTACACTGTCTCGAGGCATAGCATAAACACAACTGCTACTATTCGCCAACAGAAAGAAAGTCCCTGACAGGAAGTGCTACCCTTTTCCTCTCAAAACAGTGTGACAAGGACAGTAATGTGTAAGACAGAGAGTGCATGCTTCACAAGGAGTAGAACCACTAAAAAGCATACGCCCCACACAAAAGGAATTCACGCAGTATACTAAAACCGAGAAGGTATTATTTACACAAGTAGAAGGTGTCAGATTGTTATTGAATTGGCTGTAACTGAAGTGACCCGAGTGACAAATATCTGTCAAGCAGGGTAGGAACAGCAATTCTTCCCCTGTGCCTCATTCCCTTGGGACTTTCTTTGCTGTGGCAAACTGTATGTGGTAGGGGCGTGTAGGGTACGTCCAACCACCTTTCTCTCTGTTCGATTGGGTACGTTCGAATACTTATGTCCAATAAGAGGAACAGTAGAATAAATACAGGACAGATTGTGTAAGAAATACATGTAAACTGACATTTTAAATATTGTTTCTGAGACACAAAAGGTTAATGTTTACATGTTTAACAATTCAACGCTGCCGAATAAATATTACAGTATTTATAGTATGTGCAATGTTACATGTTATGTTATTCGAATACTTCTGTCGGCCTCTGTACTGTCTGCCCACCACAAGAAGGCAAGCGGAGCCTGAAGAGGGAAGGGGTTTGAACTGTTTATCTGCTCTAGTGTGGCTCTGCTTGCTATGAAATGTGTGTTAGTGCATATGAATCACCCATTCTGCCACATCTAATGTTCGTTTGAGTAAAACTGCATTGATAGGTATTATGCTTGGGACTATGAAATTTAATGCTTCCTCTTCTTCGTATGTGTAAATAAACTAATTATGCTAAAATATGTTCACAGTTACGTAAAATATATGAGGGTTTTCTGCGGTTCCTACAGTGACTGTTTTGACCATTAAGACCCATTTTGACGCTTTAAATTCTGAAAGTGCGTATTGTAGCATTGATAATAAAACTTGTTTATGTATGAACAAATTATTGATACTGTGGGGATGTTCGGTTCAAAAACAGAGTAGGCAGTAATTTGTAGAAATGAGACAGTCAAGGAAAAGATTAATTTATTTTGCGCTTTAGTTGGTGGATTCGGTCGTTTTGTAGAAAGACATAGTAAGTACTTGTCCGCTCTAGGTCTCTGCCTTCCATTTGTGTTGATCGGTGACTGCCGTTCAGTGTTGACTTCTTTCATGATTGACCTATTTGATCTTGTTTAAGAATATTCTGGTTAAGAGTATAGCTGACAATCAGTCTAATAATTGAGCGTGAACAGGTATGGAAACTTTTTATATTCTGTAACCGTGCTGGTTATGACAACGTATCATCTCAACCATATTGTTAAGCACCTGGTAAGAGTCATTGCAAATTCATATGCTTTGCAGGCGTGTTTCGTTTTTCCGCCGCTTTCGGCGCGCCAGTACAAATAGTGCAATTGCGATCACTTCATTTCAGACGTCCGTTCTTTACAAACCAAGCTGAAACGTAGGCGAGCTACAATGACTACGGAACAGCAGTTCAATATATATATATTGATTATTGCAGAAGTAATCCCACTATGCGATTCGACATAATGGTTTATACATATAAGTAAATATAATTTTTGTAAGGATAGTACACAATTTTCAGTAAATGACGCCTTATATGAACTAAGAATTTTAAACTTTTATTTGTTTGGTGTATCAATGATTTATTTCAAAGCAATACAACAAATAAGTACTTCTTGAAGTGAGAATAGATAATAATTAAAATTGGATTTCGAATTTTTATTGCAATGGTCTCCAACCAGTATTGGAATGAAATATGAGCTCTAGTTCATCCTAAATATGAACTTTATACTTTTATATCTTGTACTATTTAGCTGAAAAATGATACCATTTTATCAAAATTTCGACAACTGTGCGCCATGTAAAAGATGTATTTCTCCGTTAGGAATTAATGTAATTCGTCACAGATTAGATCAGGAAATTTTTTTGCTCAAGCATACAGATAGGACCTTATATTCGCACTTAGGGCATACTTATATGGTTTAACTTACGTTTTATTTATTATTTTATTTTTTATTAAGTTTTGCTCCGTAATTTTTTAATCTTTCTTATGATTCAAATAGTTACGGCCTTTGTTGTTTTTATCAGAACTCATGTTTAATCGATTGTCCCAAAGTAATGCAAACACGAAGTAACAGCTAATTATTTGAAATGTTTTGCATTTAATCATTTCTTGTAACATACATTTCCAGTTTCTGGCATTTAATTTTAAAGAAACGCTTCAGTGGTTGATAATTGTTTACTTTGGCATCAGATGCTAAAGGAGAGTCTAAAGTTATAGGTTGTAGGATTTTCTGACCCAAACCAGCATTTCAAAATTTGCACAACAGAAAATTAAATGTAGAAACTTAATTACAAGATAATTCTGACGAGCGAAATGAATCGCACAGCACACATTTCTTCGAGATGTTCTTTACAAGGGGTGAAAAGTTAGGTTAGGAAACTCTAAGTATGTCTCGTGTAAGCATACACTTTTCATTGTTTTTTCACAAAAATTTATGATCTCACTTTATGATGGACGAATAACATAAGGTTACCTACCTGCTGCGGTATTCTTTATTGTTCTGTGCTTCTAAATCAACTCACTAAAACTACTTCCATTTTTCAGCAAGGAAAATGTACTATCGCTGGCGCTAACAACACGGTCTCGCCTCTGGTTATCCTTAACCATAACTTTCTTCCTCTCAACAAAATATTGTTGTGGTTACGATGTTACAAAATACCAAATGGCGCATAGCTAATGGTAAACGGCTTTAACTAGAAGTTACAGAATAGCCCTGATTGTGTTTTGAAAACAGCTTTTTGGGGTGACTCCATGTCAGATTTAGAGCTCGTAGGACACAACGGTGGGTTTTCACAGTGGCTTTCACAGTATCATTTTCATTTTCTAAACAAATAATTTGACAAATTTGCTATTTTTTCTATGTGATTTAAGCACACCAATATTTAACCCATACATTTTTAACTTGCTGTGGTTTTAGAAAGTGGAAAGACGATTTAAATAAATAAAAATCTAAAGTTATGTATTAAAAACTGTAGGTATTTCAGGTTCGTAAAACTGTACCTTTGCTGACTATTTTGATACTTTTAGAACCTAATTTAGGTGCCCAAAGACTATATTTGAGAGTGTAAAAATCCGAAGTCTAGTAATTGAGAGTTGCGATTTCAGTTCGATTCGTTTGAAATACATCAAGCAAGGTGTTTTTCTTTTTTATGTTGCTTATATGATTTTATCGATGCACTCGCTTAAAAGGGCAAATGCTGAAGAATCTTTCGACAACTATTCCAGCATTTATAAGAAAGTGTGAATAGCCGAAAATGTAGGTTACTATTTGCATAGTGAGGAAGTGTTGGACAGACCGGAAGCGGAAGAACAATGGCGCAAGATGTGCTGAAGTCCAGGTGTATGCCAATTTAAGTATTCTGTTTATTTTGGTATAAAACGTTGGGCACAAATTGTACGTGAGTGGGTGTACAAAAAGTACATACCAAAGCTTATGTTTCTCTCTCTCTAGTTCAGTTTAATTGAGATTAACCTTTATAGAAATAATTACATTAAATTTTGTCTAGCATACAAAGGCAATCGTGATAGTCAAGTGTTTTAACAACTGGACTTTATATACTGTCCTTAAAACTTCATGCAATCGTAAGGAAAAAATTAATATCGAACAGAACTTCTAATAAAATGACGAAGTATTGAACAATTCCAGCATTTAATAATGGATATCTCCAGATTATGCTACATAAACATTATTTAAAATAAGTAATGAATTTTAGAGTGATCTCAATTTTGCTTTATGTACTCACACCAAGCTGAATGAGATGCACTGTAATCCACACAAAATATGGTACAATTATCTTGAGGCGGCAGCTAAGTAAAGATGCACACTAAATGAATTAGTCTATTACCACACCTGGAAGGAGAGTGAGAAGGATTTTCACATGTGGAGCCATTGATGGTGCATGCATTAACTGCTCCACATGAGAACTGCTCCTCATTCTACTTCCAGGTGTGGGAATAGACTTATTCATTTAGTGTGCATCTTTACTCAGCTGCCACCTCAAGATAATTCGACTGCAAATATGTTGCGACTCCTCAAATTCAGAGGAAGAAAAAACACTTTTAGAAAAGCGTATATGTGCACGAGTGTTAAATAGCATAACTCAAAAGTAAGAATCATTGTGATAAGCGCGGGTGATTCGGATTGGTGGGCGACTCGGATTAGTTTCTCAAAATCTGCTCCCTAGGGAACGGAATCTATTCAAATATGTTGCGACTCCTCAAATTCAGAGGAAGAAAAAACACTTTTAGAAAAGCGTATATGTGCACGAGTGTTAAATAGCATAACTCAAAAGCAAGAATCATTGTGATAAGCGCGGGTGATTCGGATTGGTGGGCGACTCGGATTAGTTTCTCAAAATCTGCTCCCTAGGGAACGGAATCTATTCAAATATGTTGCGACTCCTCAAATTCAGAGGAAGAAAAAACACTTTTAGAAAAGCGTATATATGCACGAGTGTTAAATAGCATAACTCAAAAGCAAGAATCATTGTGATAAGCGCGGGTGATTCGGATTGGTGGGCGACTCGGATTAGTTTCTCAAAATCTGCTCCCTAGGGAACGGAATCTATTCAAATATGTTGCGACTCCTCAAATTCAGAGGAAGAAAAAACACTTTTAGAAAAGCGTATATGTGCACGAGTGTTAAATAGCATAACTCAAAAGCAAGAATCATTGTGATAAGCGCGGGTGATTCGGATTGGTGGGCGACTCGGATTAGTTTCTCAAAATCTGCTCCCTAGGGAACGGAATCTATTCAAATATGTTGCGACTCCTCAAATTCAGAGGAAGAAAAACACTTTTAGAAAAGCGTATATGTGCACGAGTGTTAAATAGCATAACTCAAAAGTAAGAATCATTGTGATAAGCGCGGGTGATTCGGATTGGTGGGCGACTCGGATTAGTTTCTCAAAATCTGCTCCCTAGGGAACGGAATCTATTGTGCTGGAACCACATTTGTGGGCGAAGAAGTTAACTAGCTGAGACAGTTAAGTGTGTGATAGGATTGTGTTTCTTCAGTATAAATGAGAAATCGAGCTTATTTTCCGGAACGGAGATGTAATTGCTCCATTTCTGGCATTTTGTTATTTTTTAAGTTCATTTAAGATAGATGTATAACGAAAGTGCATTAAAATTGCTCTATAAACTTGTACAGTAAAAAAATATAGACTTCCATACATCCGCAATTGTTGTTATGGTAGTTACTTAATCAGTGCTGAAAACGGGCCAAAATAAATACTGCTACAACATAGGGAGAAGTGGATTAAGGTAAGTCAGTTCTTATATTTTCATCCTTACATCCTCCAACTTTAAGTCATATCGGACGATGAATGAAATGGGTGAAATGATGCTCAAATGAGGCCAGAATAATGGAGAATGGTACCAGGAAATCTTTGTGGTCGCTGTGGGAAAGAAGCGATTCATATGCGGAAAATCTGTGTGAGATGCATAAAGATATGTGTAGAAAAGTGTTATTTTGCTCTCATGATTACATTATGTACTGAAATTGAATGTTCCACCGTTTTTCTTTCCATTCCGATTCGTCGGCTCTGCCAATTCTGTTCATCCTCCAATTGCGGGCGATTACGATTTATTAGTTTCCGCTCGTAATAAAAATTTTCATCGAAAAACTTAACATGTAACATAATTTAGAATGTCCGGGCTTCAATATAAGTTAAACGGTGTCATATTTAAGTGACAAATAGGTCTTTTGTAAAAGAATTTCAAAATATTGACCCGATTCACCCGCGCCTACCTTAAATAACAAACTGGGCGTTGAAAGTTGAGCATGTTCTAAGGATGCAACACAAAGATGTTCACTAACCTTCACGTGAACCATTTTCAAAAAATATTATTTTTCTCAAAACTGGCTCTAACAATTTGGGTTAAAATCTCATATTTAAGATATTTTCCTGACAAATGAAATGTATAACTTGAATTTTCTGCGAATGTCCTCAGAAGTCCTCTTCATTCTAGATAACTCTTGAATAACCTGTAAACCGTAAGAGATAGACAAAATCGTACGGTGACATAAAAACTGCAGAAATTTTTTGATTGAAATGCATTTCTTCCTCTGCTTACTCCAGATAATATGTGGTAGGGGAAGTTTAAAAAACATATTTAAATACAGATGTTCATTTTCTAGCTTTTTTTTATTTTACCTTTTTTATTTTCCATCGTTTTCTCATTATCAATATTCACTCAGAATGAAGATGCACATTTAATTCCTTATGTAGATGCTTAGCATATCTATCAAAATCCTAAAGAAAATGATTGGAAAATAGCAGTGATGGAAAGGATTAGATTAGAGAATTTGTGTTGGAAATCTTCTCCTGTCATTGTTGAACAGTGTGTAGCCATGAAGTTTGGCCACACAAGTGAAAGTAGAAGTATCATACTATATTGTTGGCTCTGTCAGGAGTGCTTTATGGTGAACCCTAGTGCGATTTACTCTTGTTTTATTGTTTGTTGCTAATATAAACACTAATTGTGCTGGTATAAAGCATTACACACCAGCTTCTGTTTAAATTCCCAAATATCGTACCAATTATCTCCAATGGAAGAATGCGCTTGTGATGGTAGCGTGTCCTTATGCTAATTCGGAATGCTAATTCGGAAGCTGGAACACAATCTCGGTTAAAGAGAGTTACGTGCATAAACTTTTCCTGTGGCGTTTTCCACATGTCTGATATCTCTCAGCCCTTTGAACCTCAGGCTAGTTTGAGCAGCCAAGGTAAAATCACTGCGAAAGTTGTTAGCAGCGGTAAAGCCATTAAACAGACGGCACTATAATAAGCTTACATTTGAGAGAGGGATATTTTAAAAATGTAGTCATGCTTTATGGCGTAGCATTGTGGCAGGCGTTTTTGCAAATGTATGGACATGCAAACATAATGGAGCTGTCACGACATGACTTTCGTAACATGATTTATTATGATTTAAAATAGGGGCTAATGGCAGAACAGTGTCTCCAATCTTCTAGATTCTCCAACATCCAGGACCACTATTGGAAACTGATTTCGGGAGTTCCAAACAGGAGCAAATCTCTGGCTTGCGCAGGTCGTTCTCATGCACCAACAACAGTTGTAACTGCTCTGAGGTCTCCACACCACTTCTGAATATCCTTAATATTGGATCATACGCATCAGTGAATGTCATCCTACATGAAACTTTTCAAGTCGCCAACTGTTCTCTTCGGGTATGACATTTATTAATAAAAGACCAGACAATCCACGCGGGATTGTGTCCTTTCGTGCTGAAAAAAATTTAACAGTACATCATGTATGTATACCACCCCAGTGATATTGAAGCAAAGCAACAATCGGCTGTATGGTGATTTTTTTCCCAAAAGGGGTCATCACCAAAACACATTACAGCAGAGTGGTAGCTAAATATATCTGCCATCAGCCATTGCAGCATGGAAAACTGAGTATCCAAGTTCGAAGACCTCTCATCTACTGCTTCATGACTATGCTAATATATAGAATCACCCAGTGATTAGAACACTATTTCTTGGCGATCAAAACCTGAGCCAGCGTCCTTCATAACTATTTATTCTCCAGATTTGGCCCCATGTGTCGCACTTCCATGGAGGTTCTGAACGACCTCCCAAAAGAATTTTGACAATTGTGTTTTCAAAGCGGTTTGAATGAACTCAGTAAGTGTATTGGTTTTACTGGAGAACACTTGAAAAAAAAGTTACTGTTTAATTAAAAATTATTTGTGGGTGCTGTTAAACTTTCGAAGTGACTGTTGTATTCATCGTTACTTTGTAAGATGACAAATAGTGTTATCTTATTGTGTGTAAACATAAAGAAAGCCATTGGAAAGTCTGTACCAGTTTCATGATCCGCTATAAAATAGAAACAAGTAGATCCTACTGAAACACCGAAGAGCAATTGTTCTTTGGATTAGTATGTCGGTCAAGATATCGGTACAATACCTGTGGTTTGTTTCATTTTTATCACCTCGTTTAATTTCTATAGTCATGTCGTGGACTTCGAATTGACTAACAATTTTGTTCAGAGAAGCCTTCTTCCCATAAGGATGTTGTATGTTTTTCTTGTTTTAATGATTAATTAACAGTCTTCAGCGTGTAGGTCATTCGGATGTGAATGAACAAAATTTTTGAAATGCTATCCAGATGAACCAGGGGTCCCTAGATGCCAGAGCTAGCCCACCGTCTTCTCGGGATAAGGGAAAAATCTAGGGAGAAGGAAACAACTTATTCAAATAACTCACTCTAACGAGATTTGGACTCAAGAGCTTTTGAATTTGAGGCATGCTTGCTATCCATACCATGGAGGTAATCACACATTTCATTGTAGACATACGAGGGCTGTTCAATAAATAATGATCACAATTTCTTTTTGACAACGTACCTTTAATCATCCTCATAATTTTGATGGTCCTTCTCAAAATAGTCTCCCCTGAATGCGATGTACTTGTCCCAGCGTTTCTGCCAGTCTTCAAAGACATGCTGGGAAACATTTTTGAGAGCTCCTTCAAAATTGCCTCCGTAGCCTTCACCACTGCTTCTGATGATGGATAATGCCTCCCACGAAGGCATTTCTTCAAGTTAGGGAATAGAATAAAGTCACATGGGGCTAAATGCGGGCTCTAGGGAGGGTGATTTTTGCAAGATATTCAGCAACAACTTTGGCAATATGCAGCCGCGCATTATCGTGGTGCAGCATCCAGCCTGCTTCATGGAAATGTGGTCTTTTGCGCCTGATATGGACTTGCAATGTTTTCAGGACACTCCTGTAGTATTGTCCAGTTACTGATGTGTGTGCAGGTACAACATGCTGATAAACCATTCCATGAATATCAAAGAATGAGATGACCATAACTTTCCCGATAGAAGCAACCACTTTTGCTTTTTGGGGGGTTGATGATGGAGATTTGCACACTGAGCTTTGCTGTTTGCTCGCAGGATCAAAATGATGTAGCCAAGTTCCATCAGCAGTGATTACGTTAGATAGAAACTCCGGATCTTCCTCTAACCTCAACTTTAACTGCGTGTTACCTCCATTGCAGCGGTAGGTGATACTGAACATGTCTGAACTTGCCTGATTCTCACAGGCGGGAAACAGGAGTACCAACAGTGAAACTACTACGGCGTGTTTGTATCACATTAAGCTAACATAATATAATACGATTGGATTTTAGTGCAAAAAATTATGACCGTAAAAAAATTATGATCATTTTTTATTGAACAGCCCTCGTAAGTATACAGTAAGGTAAAACGTGTAACGTATCCTATTACGATGCTTTTGAAATTGCATATTCTTTATCTAATCGCGAGTTTTAGAAATTTAACATCTGAAAAAGTATACATAATTGGAGTTCAACACTAAAACAAAGAATATTTCGGAAACGGAATTGCATTGGTATCCTTTATTGGTCTAAATTTTTGTTAAGAGTTGATCTACCTTTTACTTTTCACCAGTTCGATAAAAAAAACTGTGTGTGTGTGTGTGTGTGTGTGTGTGTGTGCGTGCGTGTGTGCGTGCGTGCGTGTGTGTGTGTGTCAAATGACGCGTTATATTTTTGAACCATTACTTAGATATCTAGCTTATTTTCGGTCATATGGAAATTTCACATCACAGAACCTTGTGAACCTCGTGAAGAAACACATCACAAGTTTCTATCTGACTCTGGTTCATACGGAAATCTAATAAATTAATTTTTGTGTTCTTTTGGAACACGTGAAAAGGTACATACAAAATTTCTCTGATTTTCAGCCATGTGGATGGATATCTGTTGTAAGTATTATGTTGGGCCAAATGGAAAGATCGTAATACACGTACCTTATTTTACCATATGGAAACTTCGCATCGCCTTTTATTGCTTATTTTGCAGGATAAGCGCTCTTGAGAGCTGGATTTCTAAAATACCAGAATATCTGTAATAAAGGGGGCATTAGCTGAACATTTTGAAATTTGCGACCCTAACTGAAATGGAAGGTTTTGCAGACTAGCCATGCTAGGTGTTGTATAATGATTATACTTAGTTCATTCAATAATTAACGTCAACGTTTGAATTAACAGAAAATAAAACATTTTTGGAGCAGTCACATTATTGCAGTGCTTAAAAGTAATCTCCTCTAATATTAAAAACTCGCCTCCACATATCAGGGAGCCGACGGATGCCATGCATAGCGTCTTGTTCTAACATTCGAACAGACTGCTCTACTGCTGCTATAATTGCCTGTCTGGTTCTGAAGTGAACTCCTTAAGTCGTAATTTAATTTTCGCAAAACGGTCGAAATCACATGGGCTCATATCTGGAGAGACGGAGGATGCTCCAAGAATTTCCCAGTTCCATCTGCTAAGTAAATTAACAACAATGGCAAACATAAGAGGGCGAGCACCATCGTGTAACACAATGGGACGAGAATTCAGGAGATTTGGACGTTTACGACACACAGCTGGTCGTAAATAATGTTTCATAAAGTAACTGTAATATGCAACATTAAAATAATTTCCTTGAGGAATTGAGCAAATGTTTATCTCGTTTAACATGAAGTAGATAGAACAGTAATCGTTGCTAATAGTTTGTGCAAGAGTAGAGAAAGTCATATGAGTGCAGCACATCAGATTGTTCCTCTTGCTGTCGATGCCAAGGGAATTTAATATCAAAGTCGTCACATAGAAACCAGCTCTTAACAGATTCCACTGTCGTTTAAGTCTAATGTGTACCCCTATTGCCATTGTACCCACTATTTACACAGTTAAGAGTTTAATTAACTCATGTGCAGGTCGGCCGCTGCCTTTGACGAACCCTTATAATCGTTTTACAACCCCGGCCCTCCTTCTCCCAGTCCTTTCTGTAAGGTTGCCATCTTTCTCGATATGTCATGGGTATCGTACGAGGTTTCGTCTAAATAATCTTGTCCATTACTGTAAAACTTCCTTAGTTTTGACAAATATATGTATCGCCAAGCTACAACTCTACTGGATTCCATAATAAGCCTTAACTTATTCAAAGTGCGGTATTTGAAACCCAACTCCTTTAGGAGACCGCGCGAAGTGCAGTGCCCATAAGGAAAATCACAAATTTCTTGCAAATGTGTAACCAATTCGTCTAAGGTGGGCGCTCTCCCTTTTGCATAGAATCTATAAATTTCTCGGCGAATTAATTCACACGTGAAATTATCTACTTTAGAGAAACGTTTCCTTTTGTTTTCACACTTGATCAGCGTCTTTGGTATTCCTTTCGTCACATATTTCTTACTGTATTTCTGTGAATACCCAGAATTTATCATCAGGTTCATTGCACGATCCCTTACCAAGATTATTTGTCAGCACATATTTATATGTGTTCAAAACAAGCGCTTGAATTTGATTAGAAACAGTTCCTGTTATAACTTTGTTTTTTGAGGCTTTTCCAGTAATAAAACTCGGCCCAGTTATTCACACTATTGTCATCACTTTGATTATTTTCACTTGACTGAAAGTTATCTACTACTTCATTTGCATTTACCACTGCATTTCCCTCCCATGGTCTCCACATCGTGACACACAACGAATTTCTGCACGTAATGAAACAGATAACTTGGAACTTTGGCAACTGAGACTCCACGTGGAGTAAACATGCGACTGTCACTTCGAGATAATCTGGGTTGCTATTGGTCCTCATTGACAGTGTTCCATTTCTGAAGTGTGGAGATAGATTTATGACTGTCATTAGTGGGCGGTAGGGTGAGTTTCCTTTGAGGGGCAAACTGCACTCGCGATCACTAGACAGAATTTGCC
The DNA here is from genome assembly GCA_030765055.1 of Mantis religiosa. Taxonomy (NCBI): domain Eukaryota; kingdom Metazoa; phylum Arthropoda; class Insecta; order Mantodea; family Mantidae; genus Mantis; species Mantis religiosa. Next base: position 139,416,945 of record CM060954.1, on the reverse strand, counting down.
GATCTCAACTAACATTGTTTCTTGTTAATCGGATAAATATTTGCAGAAGTAATTTTAATTATTTCCTTGCAGGTACATACACTGAGAGTAAGGAAATACGGAAAGCTTAAATGAAAGTCAAATGTTTTAAAAGCTGATAGCTAGGTGATGTCTGAAATTCCGTTCTCGTTTTTTTATATGGAGAGGCTTTCGTATTTGGAAAATAGTGTATTTGAGACTTCAATTCGGTAACAAGATATATTTCGGAAGTGGTTAATTCCACTAAAGTCACAAGCACTTCTGACGCCATTCCTAGTCCATTTTAGATATACCTTTCGTTTGACTTGAAAATATGTTAAATATACCCTGTAATAAAATGGTTAGAGCCATTTTTAGAAAATCAGATTGTAATCTAAAGTGTAGTGTGGGGTGGGGATTTTCATTTGATTGCTGAACTTAATTACTTAATTTGGTATTTAACTTGCTTTTATTTTTCGAGTAATGCTGTTCACAGGACACTCGTGCCACTTTGCTGGTCAGGCGGCCACAAAATGCTATTTCCAATTAAATATCAAATTTTTCGGTGGCAATGGAATATCTTCTGTATACTGTAGAGAAGACAATGGCACATTAAGTCCCGATTGTTGTGTTAAACGTTTCAGGTAAATGAAACTTAAATTTTAAAAACTTCACATATGTTATTCTTAATTCTTTATACTTGAGAAGAATTGTGATTCAGAGTCCCTGGTAGAGGGAAATCATAACAAAAAGGTGAGACAACTGCAGTCGAATCCGGGCGCACATTGGCTTGTGGGGAACTAAATGCACAATACTAAGATTCTGTGGTGCGAGGGAGACAGTACGCCACTGTGACGGAGACCTTGAGGATTCGCGGAACCGGCTAGGGGAGGCATTTCCGGAACCTTCTGCAGGTCGGAAATGTCTGGCATTCCCCGCCAGAGAGATTGGATGCATTTCACAAATTTGTGACGAACGCTCCTATAAAACAGAAGAAGGAACTGGGTGCGGCCACCAGAAGGCGACTATCGATTGCAACGCAGTCTGCCCAACATATCCCCTTTCTTTTCTTTTCTTCCTTCCTTCCTCTTCGGAGAGGAACATATCCTCCTGATTGTTTGTTCCATCACACAACATACA